>JAEANM010001414.1:0-28016 GCA_017656035.1 Myanophis thanlyinensis
TAGGAGCAAAAGGGGAGTGGTGTTTGTAGGAGACAATTAGTTTGCTCATTATTGTGAAGATTTGCTTATCTGAGTTTATGTGGTACAGAGACTCCTTGCCAAGTATTTTGACTGGAAACTTAGCCTGGCAACTATCCAAGTACTGATAAGATCTGTTTTTGCAATAAAACCTTGAAAGTTTTAATGCCTGGACTTTTATGGATGTGAATGAGAAGAATTAACAGTAACCAAATAAAAAGGGTTTTTTTCGGGACCAAAAGCCTATTTCGTGACTCTGTTAAGCCTGAGTCAGAACATCAGTCTCTGTCAGTCAATAACACTATAAGTAGTCCTTGAATTACAACTGGTTGCTTAGTGACTATTCAAAGATATGATGGATTATAATTGAGAATCAAAATCGAACGGCCCCACCAATGTGGCCACCTGATCCCACTTTGGGTGATCAGTAACAGGCTGCATTTACTGACATTTGCAGCATTCTATGGTAATCTGTCTGCTTTTTACAATAGTTTTGTGTTTTATGACAGTGTTGCTGAAAACTGAATTTACTTCTGTTTTTGGCTAAATTGTGCCCATAGAGAACATATGGTTCACTTAATGACTGTGGGTTCGCTTAAGGACTGCAGTGTTCACTTAATGACTGTGGATATATTTTAATAACTACAGTTATTCACTTAAGGACAGCTACAAAAAAGTTCTCAAACTGGATTGGTCACATGACTGATTCACATTACGATCACAATGAGCAAGCTTCATTACGGTCATAACTTGAGGAGTACCTGTACTGTAATAGCTGAAAATGCAATTGATCTGCAATTCTAGTAATGGAAATCAAGGAGCATAGTGAAAAAGTGGGATTAAGATTAAATATAAAGAAAGCCAAACCAAACTAATGACAAGTGTAGCAACTAGGCTTAGAATTAATAAGACCCTGGAGTTGTGGAAAGCTTCTGCCTTTAGAATCAACTGTCAATAGTAAGGAACTAGCAGAAAATATATCTACTGCAAACAAGAACTTGGTATAGAAGCAATGAAAGCCTTGTAAAAAATACTGGATGCTATGACATATCTATAAATAAAAATGGCTTTCCCAATGATGATCTATGGAAGTGAAAGTTGGATTGTCAGTAAAAGGATAGAAAGTGTATTGATTGTTTTGAAATTTAGTTCAAATCAATCAAATCAAATTTTATTCATCACATGCACAGACATACATAGTACGAAATGCAGAAGACTCCTGAAAATACCATGAATGTCCAAGAAATGGTCACAGAACAAATCAATACAGAGTCTTCATTAGAGGAATAAAGGACCAGGATGAAATTATCATATTTTGAACATACTGTGACATACCAGTCTATCTATATGGCTGCCAAAATTCAACACCAACTGACAGCACATAATCAACATTAAAAATTATCTCACAAAACTAAATAAACAATATACACTATACAAATAGATAAACAGCGTAGTTCAAATAGCAGAATTTATATTTGGAAAGGGAAGGAGGAAAGAGTGACAAAATTCAAAGGACGATGCCTACATTCTGTGATCTTTGCAATTTCACAATTCTTTTAGCGAGAAAAATAAAATAAGCACTTGGTGCTTATTACACTATAAGCCTGTCCAGGTAACACAAAAACACAAACAGAGGCATGTCTTACTAGCCTTACCGTCACTTTATGTTGTCCTGTGAGGTTTGGAGACTCACAGAGCAGTTGAGTTTCAGAAACAGTAAGCGCACATGGAGTGTCTCCAATGAGTACAGTGTAGTTTAACCGGGAATTACCAGGTGCTGGTGGGAGCAGGTTACGGCCCTTTAAGAAGAATAAAAGTAGGTTTGTTGTTGTTGTTATTGAGTCATTAAGTCATGTTTAACTCTTTGCAATCCCATGGACTATAAGATGCCACGCCCCAAAAGTAGATTTACCACCTGTTTATTTGCTTGTTTGTTGTTTATCCCACCTTTATAATATAGTTATAAATAGTTATACTTTATAACTAACTCAATGTAGCAAACATACATAATACTCCTTCCTCCTCCTCCTATTTTCCCCCAGCAATAAACCTATGAGGTGAGTTACTTAAGACAGTTTTTATGCATACGGACTAGAATTCAATCTCTCAGTTTCAAGGCTACCACTATAGTCAACTGTATCTTTTTAATTCAGCTTTCAAAGTTAAACGTTGCTCAGCTTTGAAAAGGAATTAAAAGAAAAGATATCAGACCATGAAAGAATGGGCCCAATAGCTTATTCTCGGATGAGGAGAAAAACCAGATCAGAGTGAATGTCAAAACTATTAGGTCAAAAGCAGTAGAAACCCCTATCCTCTGTCCGGTTCGAAAGCGACCAATCCACAGGTGTGAAGTTATTATGAGAACCTTGAGCTGAGAGGTGCTAAAAAGCTGTTCTCAGGCACGTTTGCTTGTTCCTTCAGAGCTGAAACAAAATAGATGGCCCCAGGCTATTCCCTTTCTTTCTTTATTTAAATTTATATACCGCCCCCTCTCCCTAGGGACTCGGGGCGGTGTACAGCAGGTAAAAATACATAAAGAAAATCTAAAAACCAATTTAAAACAATTAAATGAGCTGATATGTTTAAAAAAATTTCAGTTAAAAAATAAGTTAAAATTAATTATAAAATTTAGAATTAAACCAACAATTAAAATAACCCTGAGGTGTCAGGCCAGGCCGGCTAGCTGGAAAAGATGAGTTTTCAACGCACGTCGGAAAGCTCGTAGGTCAGTAATGGTCCAAATCTCGGGGGGGAGTTCGTTCCATAAGGAGGGCGCAGCCACAGAGAAGGCCCGAACCCTTGGGGCTGTCAGGTGACATCGGCCTGACAGTGGCACCCCGAGGAGGCCTGCCCCCCTCCATTCTCAGGAACGTACCTCAAAGTAAAAGAAAGACCAGAGACAAGGAGAGATTGTAAACTGACATTGAGGCCTGCCCCACAAGAATGGTGGTATCCCAATAAGAGATCTAAGGAGACCTGACAATGTACTTACAGTGGTTCTCCTCTCCTGTCTTTGACAGTGTAATGGAAAGATTCAATCAAGATTTTTTCTTTTCTTAGCAATTAAATTTCAATCCCACACTTGTATGTTGTGAGTACCAGGATCTATCAGTGTAATGGACAAAGCCTTCCCTGAATGGGTCTGGGAATTCTGAACAACACTATATCAATATAGGGTTTAACTAGTACTTATCTAGTAAGACCAGGAGCAATGCTCAAGAAGAACATTTATCTCTGCAGAAACGAGGTTGAATAAATTATTACCTTGAGGATAAGAGGAGAACTTGGCTTGAGCTCCAACATACCAGATGGCAAAGATTCAAACACAGGATCTGGGTAATAGATAAAGTTAGTTCTGTTGATGATCAACAAGGCTTGAACGTTGTCCATAATAAAGCCAATCTCATCTGGTCGATCACCAAGTTCTGAAGGGCTCTTGACGGGGTTATCAATGGAAGGAGCATAACACACCATTATGGTATCATTGTAGACTGTACAATTCTGAAAGGCAAAACTTAGCAGGCTTAACCAATTTTCATTTTCATTAATTTTATCTTATTGCCAAAAAAGTCCAATTTCCTCAAGCCATCTGCTGTACCCTTAACATTTTTACACAACTAAACAAGTCCCCCTACTGCTAGCGTTCCTCTTTAAGTTGCTGCTCAGTGCTTCTACTAGCTGGGAAATAGGAAAACGTGAAGACAGCAATTTCCTTCCCTTTTTCTAGCAAAGGTATATTAAAAACAGGAACCAGTCACTATGTGGAAGGGACAGTAAAGTGATCCCTTGGAGTGGGTGGGTGGGTATCTTGTTGGCAATAGGCAGAAGGAAATTTTCAGATCCAGAAGGTTGAATGAAGTAGGCACTCCTGCCAATGTGAAGTTTCTTGTATTGTAATTTCAAAATGGTAACTTTTCTTTTGGACCAGAAGCTCTGCCAATAATTAATTGATTCAACTTCTCAAACAGCATGCAGGCCTCATGATATTGTGGGGAATCACATTTAAGCCTGGTACAACCCCCACATATTGTTGTTGTCAAATGTAATTAATTCCTAGGAAGAAATGTACATTTTCCTTCCTCAGTAAATAAACCTAAATCAGGACTGTGTAATATTTTTGTTGTTAAATTGTTAGTTTTACATTAATTATTAATTAAAATCTATGTAAATTATTTAATTAATTAAACAGTATTAAAATTGATAGGGAATGGATGGAGAATTTTGGGAGTTGGTCCACAAATCTTAAAAGTTGCTAAGGTTGAGAATCACTAACCTAGATAATATTAAATTCCATATCTAAGGCAAGAGATTCTGGTGATATATCCTATGACACCTATGACAACAGTTTAAGTATATTAAATCTCTTTTGAAGCTATTCAACATTTAAAAATCTGGTATGAGTCTTTGCTAACTTAACTGAGTTGAAGTATAACAAAGTACTGCATTCATTATTTATGTTTCAAAAAAGGAGAAAATGCTTCTGGTTAGATTTCTAATTTTTTTCAGTTTTTCCTCTTATTATGAATCAAATATGCTGGTTAAACTACTTATTTTACATTGTTTTTCTTCATACCCCTTTAGACTTTCTTCCTATTTGTCCATTCTAAAGAGACATAAATTAAACAATTACATTTCAACCCATTCAGCTGATTTGAAGGGAAAAATTAAATTGAATATTAATTTAATTAGAGGCAATGGCACACTTCTCCAATTGTACAAAACAAAAAAGGGCTAACATAAATGAACTCAGATGATTTCAAGAGAAAATAAAACTTTAATTTGGAGAAAAACCAGCTGTACTTTGTCTTGTGAAACAACAAATGCAAAAATTTGCTTAGATATCAATCTTCAAGTAAACATTGATAAGTGAACTAAATTACCATTGCCCAAACTTGAAGACTGCCATGGCTGTTGTTGTTGTTGTTATTATTTACCTTCAATTCACTTTTTGGCAACTGCCTGGACAAGCCTCTTTCGTGCTTTTTTGCCAGGTTTTTTGAAGTGGTTTGCCATTGCCTATTTCCTGGAGCTTAGAGGCAAGGACCAGCCCAAGGCAGCCCAGTTAGTTTTATGCTTAAGGGAAGACTAGAGCCCATGGTCCCTGGTCTGTAATCTGATGCCTTACCCAATAAACCAAAATGGTTCTTTGCTCTCTGCTGTGGTCATTAACTTCACTTAAAAATAATACTGCTGCTGTCAATGAAGGCCATTGTTTTAAAAAGTACAAGACGACACAATGCATTTCTGCAGTTCTTTTCCCTATAGTAGTTCTGTAAATATTACCTAACTCATTCTGCATCACAGAACACATCCAAGACATCCTAAATAGACTGTTCTCATTTCTCAAGCTATGAATGTGAATATGAGAAGCACAATAAATTCTTTTCTCCCTGCACAATTTAAATGTTGACTGTGGTATAAGATATCCAAACTTTCCATAGTTTTCCAAAAATTTCTGAATTATGCTATACCTGAGACAACAATGCAACAAAGCAACTGAGCTTGTCAACCAAGGTAATAGAAATATGTTGTCTAACCATCAAAAAACCTGAGGTAAATTTTTGATCATGGCTGCTCCAAACTCTACAAATTCCAGATCAGAGTGTGCATCCCAAAAACAATTGGAGAATACTATATTGGGTTAAAAGCTGGATGAAGGCTTACTTACATTGTCCTTCTCAGCAGTGCCATATTTGGCTCGGATTCTGGGTGCTTTGATGGTGGCCAGGTTGGTGCCTGTCACAGTCAACAATGTCCCACCACTAGGAAGCAAACAGAAGAAGTCAACTGAAGCTCCAAATGAAGAGTGTAGGCAGTCTAAGCCCATGAAACAAAGCATTCCTTTTATTCCAATATTTTGCAGCTCCCTGCTCTTTTAACTTCATGCTGGGAAAAAACAATGTCTTTGTGAATTACTTCAGGCAGTGATGGGCAAAAACAAACAATTCTTACTCTGAGTTCCATTAATTGACACAGTGTACCAAAGATGCCAATATCAAGCTTTGACTCTTAACAAGAATAGTTCTTCTTTTTGCCCACTACCATTCTAAAATGCTGCCACATCTGAGGAATCTGGCTGAGGCATATGATTGTTAATTCTTGTCTCCTTGGGATGTTTCTTCCTCCAACTTTTAAAATCTTTATTGGAACAATGGGGTTGCTCAGTTTGCTTTGTCTGTGTGACTGCCAATGCTTCTCTTTCTATCCTACTGTCCCTTCCTTGCTCCATTCAATTTACTTTTGGTGGTGGTGGGGAATGGTTTGTTGCTCTCCATTTAATATTAGCTTCATCTTAAATTAACTTGGTCCTGCACAGTTATTTTTTTATTAGGCTGTCCATCTAAGACAAATGCAGTCAACTTCAGCATTTAGTAAAATGTCTATTAAAGAGTGCAGTAAAATAACACTCTGTTCCCATTCTGTACTATGCCGCACAACTAGAGATTTGGGTGTGTTTTTTTCTTTATATAGCTAAATCTTTTGTAAATAGCTAAACTATTACAGTACAATTCTACAAATGAGACTAGGGCTTACTCTCAAGTAAGCTAATATCAAGTCTTAATAGCATTAACTGATGCCAAATTCCAGGCAGAAAATACAGTACTCCTTCCAGTGTTTATTTTGGAATTCTGTATGGAATCCACAAGCTAGACATAGAAGGATATATTTCTCAGGCATTGTTTAAATTCTTTTGATATGGATCCATTAATTATCAGTATAAACACAATAAGTAATGTGTTTTTCAAATCTTACAATTTCAATTTCATATTGATATTTTGTGAGAAAACCTATGTCAAAAGTAAAGGTCTATTGTCCCAAATGCAATACATCTTTTATTGAAAGAGATACACTATAACAGTAATTCATAAATAACTCCCTGAATTGTCTCTAAATAACTTATTAAATAAACACAAAAGAAACAGAAAACCTAACATTTGTAGGAATTTCTTTTGACTCTTGGTATTAACTTCCACCAAGGAGTAGATGTGCAGAATGAAGGGTGCCAACAAATACTCAGAATTTTATGTCCAGCTGACATATTGTGGCTACTGTGCCTTCACCTTATAGTATTTATTTATTTATTTGATTGAAATAGCTTAGGAAAAAAGTTATAATATTGTCCAATAGTTTTCTCTGTCAAACATTAAACTGCATAAAAACAACAGCAACAAAAAATGGATAATTTTATGTATTCCATCTTACCTTCTGATGCTCCATTCAGGGTCTATCTTTTGAATTGTGGGGTCCTCAGTATAATAATATGCAACATCAGAACTGCTCAGTACAGCCCGGTTTATATGAATGAGGATGGCTGAACTACCTGGATTCTGACCAGGTGGTGTCCTACATTGGATTTCACCAGCATTTCTCCTGTGGGACATGGGGGGAGGAGGGGGTGGTGGTGGATGAAAAACAATGTCATTTGCTAAGTTTAAGACAGCAGGCATCTTTTCCATGACTACACCATGATACCAAACGAATTAAATATTCCATTTGTAACAAGCAGGCAATTTGTTCACTTAAGGCAGTCCACCATCTACTTTTCATCTTCACTGTCAGTTAATGAAGCCAGAGCCTGCTCACTATCACAGCTCTCACCTCTCAATATTCACTGTCAGTCAGCTTTTTGAAAAAAATAATCAATAGCTAAAATTGGTTCATTGAAGTATATAAGTAAGAATATAAATAGCAACATGTCTAAATCAACAATAATGAACAGATTTTTAATGCCATTAATAATTGCAAGTCTATGTCTGGATGCTAAGTGGAACTATGATCTTGCACAAGCAACTCAAAAGACAATGCAGATAGAAAATACATCACTGAGTATCTAAAAATGGGATTGCAGTAGCCTGAAGATCCTTCTCTTTATTTATCACTTAGATTTATATGGCTGACTAATTAACATGCAATTCAAAGAAAAAAATCAAATAAAACAAACAGAATAACAAACATTTTAAAGACAGCATATTAGTCCCTTAACACTTTCAAGATTCATACATTCATTCAGTTTACATTGGCCTATCTCAAATACACGACTGAATGTTTTCTTATTTTCCATCAGCAATGTTGTGCTAAGAGTTCTTATTACAGGATGCTCATAACCTAATTAAAGGGATAAATATTTAATATTGATCCTTTTAAAAAATAATTTAAAACAGCATTTGAAAATGAAGAGTATGGGAAGTTTATATAAACAATATAAATAAATATAATCACCTTATTTGTTGGAAAATGTGAGCTTCCATGATTTTAAAGAGGAAAATACATGAAAAACTGTATGTCTTTATGTAAGGTATAAGGTAGAAGACTTTCTGCTATCTTATTTCAAAATATACTGGGGAGCAAGATACTTTAGCTGTTGCTTGCAAATCCTGGTGGGCAGAGTCTAAAAAGCCTCAGTTCAATTTGAGTGTTTGCTGAGGAACAATTTAAATCTGATACCCTTGTCAAATCAATACCTATTTGTTATGTTTTGTCTGCTAACAAAGTTATCTAAGTACTAGTGTAGTTCTCTAAAGGGACTAGCACCAAAAGGCCAACAGATATTCTAAAAATACATTTTCTCAACTATAATTGAACAGTAACTGACCAGGCTGAAATTGAAAAAGGGCATAAACTTGTTTCCGATAATAAAGAATGCATTGAGAACACAACTTAGGACATGAAAACAAAACACAAAGGAATTGGGTTAATAATGAATGATAGTCATCTTTTAATTCCTTTAACCCAGACTGTCATCATATCAAAATTGTGTCCCTGTTTTGTCCTTAAAAGCCCAAATTACTGTGAAGGGGTATTGGTTCCCCTAGAATAGAAAAATCTAAGAATCACTACATTAGTGGCAGATGCCTTATTAGCAAAATACCTAAGGGAAAAACCATGAAAGAGAATGGTGTATATTACCTTCCAATACCGTATATAAAGTCTTTAACCTATTCCAACTTATCACCATCTAAATGTCATGACTGTGGTTTATACCTCTTTTCAAAAGCCAATACTTTGGATTTAATGTAATTAATTTTCAGTGAATTAATACACAGCATGTCGAGAATTTAATTAATAGGCATTTAAGGATGAGGTCATTCTGACCCATGACCAGAAGAGCACAATAACAGAGTAGCAAGGAAAGTCCTCTTCCTCCAATACGCCTTTCGATCTAATAGCAGTAAAAATTGGATTGATTCTGACCCATCATCTTTTGGCATCAGAAAGGATAAACTGGAAGAGAGTTGCATAGAAAGAATAGATTGCTCTGACCTCTCCCAAATTATTCTGGACAGTTCTAAGAGTGGGGATTCTTCCTCTAATAGCAGAAATGGCAAACAAGAAAAATTGGTTGGCCCAGAAGTGTACTTGGCAAGGAAACAGCCGCATTGATTCCACAGTTTGTGGATATGGGACCTAAACAAGTTCTCAATGGATGCAAACATTTATTACTTCTCCCTCTTTAAAAATGAGCGCACAAGAAAGGTAATTTAACATCACATCTGATACACACCTATGGAAAGATATTTTAAAATTATAAGAAAATTGGGGAATCTAATCAATGTTAAACTTGCAGAGCATACTAAAAATATAGTAAGTACAAAAGTAAATAAATTCAGGGGAAAGAGAAAACTTGCAACAAGGCTAAAACAGCAGTGATCCAAAGCAACTGGGAAGGCTTCTATATAGGCATCAAGAGTCTTCTTTTTCCCCACTTAAGAAGCATAGATAAAAATGCCCAGTTGATGTCTTGTGCTGTTATAGAATCTCACTTATATAAAGGGCATAGATTGCAACCAAAAAGCTGAGCTACTGGTAAATTATAATACGAACTCAGTAGTATCACATGAATTATCAGTTTCACTAGTTCAATTTCCTTGCCGTTACTAAATTTGAATTTACACATGGAAAAAATGTGGAATAAACGTTAGGATTTCCTTGAGAAAATTCCAGGCCTGCCTGTCTTTTAAGCAGTTTACAATAGGTTTTCTACAAATATAATATTAATCTCTGCATCTGGTCCTTCCCCACCCACTCTCTCTAATCTCCTTGGGAAGTTCTGCTAAAATTATCAGTTAATGTAAAAAGAAACAAAACATACACAGTCCTTGAAGCTGGCATAACTCTGGAGCGTTCTCCATCATGCAGCGACTGCAAACAGCAGCGATTAAGGCTGATAACCAGTAATTACTGCACAAAAATATTTAAAGAGCCGCTCCATTATCATCCCTAATCTAAAAATTATCCACTTCATGGCTCAGGGATTTGTACTTTTTATAAGGAAAAGGAATTTATTCTTTGGTCTTTCTTCTTTTCCTTTTTTTTTAATGAACCATGAAAAGAATTTCCACAAGCTACACAGAAATTTTTGCTTAGCTCCTTAGGAATATCATTTTATTTCACATTGTAATCACATGTTTTTTCTACCCAACGCATATATGCAAGTGGTTAATTCAGTGCATTCCAGCCTTTCTTCTCCCTACATACAGGTAATTCCTCGACTTATGACCACAACGGAGCCAAAATTTATGTTGGCAAGTGACAATTTGTTAAGTGAATTTTGCCCTACTTTATGACATTTCTTGCCACAGCTGTAACGTGAATCACTGCAGTTGGTAAGTTAGTAACCTGGTTGTTACGTCAATATAGCTTCTCCACTGACTTTGCTTATCAGAAGGTTGCAAAAAGAGGATCGCATGACCCCCGGGACACTGTAATGGTCATAAGTATGAACAAATTGTCAAGCATCTGAATTTGGATCACATGATATTGGGTCATGCTGCAAAGGATATAACTGTGAAAAACGGTCATAAACGGTCACTGTTTTCCCAGTTCCGTTGTAACTTTGAACGGTCACTAAATGAACTGTTGTAAGTCAAAGACTACCTGTAGTACCTGATAACCATTTATACCCCAAGCCAAGAAAGCTCACCCTGCAAAAGCACATGGTTGTCCTCCAATGGTCACAGTGATGTTACTTCCTGCATTGAGATGTCTTCCTCTAATGCTAATCCAGGTGCCCCCAGAAAGAGGCCCACGAGCTGGGATGACTTGTGAGAAGGTAGGAGTCTGTCAAAAGGAAACACAGTTGTTTTGCAGCGTTCAGAAGATGGCCTTAATGTACAAGCATAACAAAAGGAACTATGGAAAAACTTCTAAGCAAAAAATTAAAAAAATAAAAATGGTATAAATTCTTCACATACAAGGCACCATGGGTATCTAATTGCTAGGATACACAATTAAACTCATAACATACTATAAAATCAATTATGAGGATATCTGTGATAATTCAGTTCTAGTTCACATGCAATTATTTTCTATATTTTTTACTGCTTGCACTTGTACACTACCTCAATCAACTAGTTCCTTTGACATTTATAACAAGATAAAGTACATAATAATTATACACACACGCGCACACACAAATAAAGAAGACTAACAAAATAATAAGGTTATAATTAAAAGCAACAGATTAAACTGGCTAAAGGTCAGCATTTTAACCACCCAAGTAATTAAAATATTGGGTAAAAATATTATAATTTTATACATTTCCACATATATTACATGCCTTAAAGATAGGCAAAATGGTGCTTTTCAAATTTTTTAGCTGTAACTGCCATCATTCAGAAAGAAAAGATTCTGAGAAGTCATCCTTATCTGTACACTTCTACTAGCCAGAAAACAGCTGTTTAACAATAAATGCTGTACGGGATAATCTTAGTAACTGACAAATGATTCTAACTAGCCAAAGTCTCATTAGTTGCTTCACAGTTTTGAGTAATTTTAGAAACAATACTATCAGCAGATGCCAAGCTCTAAATCAGTGAAAAGAAACAACCCATCATTGAGATACTGCTGTTTAAATTTCGATCAAGTCCAGTCTAAATTAGTTAATGACTGCTCCAGTCATATTTATGAGATAGAAAACTTTTTTGTTTAAAATTACACAAGAATCCCAGTTTGAGCAAAAAATGTCTTGAATTTTCTAAGTCTGAACAGATTGACTGGTAATTTATTTCTTAGCATCCCTTTTGTGCATATTTTTTTACACAGGTTAGGATATACTTTCCAAATTATATTAATAATATGCCATCTACCAACAAATAATAAACATGAAAATAGTTAGGATAAGGGCTTGTGATAGAAAAACAACCAAACAAGGTAAATCTATAGGGTAAAAATGGGATTTGGGGAGAGGCGGTATGGCAAAAGCATATTTTTAACCTTACCACAAATGTGAAGCTTTTTGGAGCTATGGCCTTATAGCTGGGAGAACAATCTCTGACACAGACTTCTACAGGAGCCTCTTGAATTTTGCTGGGGCTGGCTTCTCCGATCTCACAGACAATCCTACAGAAGGCACACCAATTGAGCGTGTTATAAACACATGAAATGTCAGTGCTCTTGTTACATATATGAAGTGTAGCTATACTGCAGATCGTTGGCCATATCCCTGTGCCAAATATTTCTGATGTTCTTGATTCTGTCTTTCAATCTTGTCATTATATTTTGATGGGCTGTTGTTATTTTAATTAAATGCCATTTAAAAATTTCAGAAAATTATGTCTTAGCATACATCAAATTGGTGTTTGAACAATAGGCATATTAAAATTGCAGAATACATAAAATATTACAAGGGGAGTATAATTTAACTCAGTAGGGAATCAATTAAAATTTAACACAACTAAAAAGAAAAAAAAACATTTATTTTCATTCCGCCCCCATCCTATCACAGTATGTGTTAATGTAATGTAATACATATCCGTAAGTTTAAGCAGTGGAAAATATTCCTATACACTTCTGGCTTTGTATTTTGATTTACTATCTACAAGTGCAAAGAAAGACACCCACAAATGATCCTACATTGATTTTTCTTATTACATCCTATTGATGTTTAAATTTGTATTTTTCTATGTAATTTTAAACTAGGTAAATTTGAGGAGCATACAACACAGAATTGGCTAGCTTTAGATAGTGTGGCTCTATAAACATATATTTAACTCAAAGTGGGCTTCTAAATTAACACAAACTATGTAATGAAAACTCATTCTCCACCCCCAAGCCCCCCTCCCCAGGTACATTTTGTTTTCAAAATCAAAACTCTGTTAACAACTCGCAGAATCATTGTATTTTACCATCCAATATTTTCCAGAAATGATTTGTGAAACCATAAGAATCTTTCTGACAGAATGTCACAGAAGATTTGGCATTCCCCTTATTATTTTGCCACTGTTTTGTGGAACCAAACCCAAAGGAGGATCTGGCATTATTATTTTTAAACAATCCTGCCATTCATTGTTTTCCTTAAATTGCTCAGAGAAATGCTTATACACTTGCCATCTCATTTAATAAACACAGGAATCCTATGAGGAAGATTAGGGTGAAAGATAACTGCTTCTAGCAAGAACTGGTGACCTTCAAGGATAAGTAGGAATTCGAATCTTTATCCAAGTTCAGCTGCCTTATCAACTTTGCCACATTGGCTCTTTCCAAAATAAGAAACAGTCATTTTAAAATGTGTTAAATCAAGAAGTGCTGATGGTGACTAATGCTCTAAAAGAAAAATCACAGCCATCTTTCCTTATTGGCAGCACACAAATTTATTTATTTATTTATTCGATTTATATACCGCCCCCTCTCCCGAAGGACTCTTGATTCTCCTGCTTTTTATAGTTACATAGGATCTCATAAACAAATCCATTTTTAATACCCTACATAGTCATCTGTAATTTGAAGGATACTCACTGCTCAGCACTGATATATTCACTTTCAATGGGGATGCATATCACTTTTCCAACCCGTACACCCATGCGTACATCTTCAAACTTCAGGCCCAAGTTCTCACCAATGATGGTTAACCGAGTCCCACCTTGTCGGGGTCCTGTTTCAGGAAACAACTAAGAAGAAACAAAGCAGACTGTTATGAATTCCATCAAACCCACTGCAAAGGAACATAAATATCTGCCATAGGAACATAAATATATGTTATACCATCTGCATACTAGTAAGTATGATACTATAAATTTCTAAAGTCTGAGGCAGGTTGCTATTTACAGTGAACTTATCAGTAGAAAAACTAAAATTGAAGTGATAAAATTCAGGCAGCTGTACTATACTTCTATAGTTTCTATCATCTAAAGCAGCAGCAATATTAATTCTTTCTTCCTCTTGAATTCTACTATTACATTGTCCGTTTTCTTACTGTATTAACTTACCACAATGCATCTCTCTGAACCAATCAGAATATGAAAATGGAAACCATATACTCATATTCCACTAGGAAATGGTTTGCTTATACTATTAGTATTGGACTTCACGATGGCACAGGGAATCCTTCTTAGCATTCTGTTTGTTCAAGCCCAGATGTTCTCAGAAAGCCTACTATTTCTTTCTTATGCTATGAATTATTAAAAGAAAAGTCATCATTTCAGAGTCTTCCTTACAAAGAAGACACCAATTAACTCGTGTGAAATGGGTCTTCTCTTTCCCTAGTAATTCTGGAATATCCCAGCATACAATAATTTCTGCCAGCACCAGCTGGGGAAGGAAGAAAGCCCCAGCAGAGCATGATATGGCTCATTTGTTAGGATGATTCCCAATAAAACGGACAGGTGTGGCTTGACATATGCCAGCGTGATGACAGATGAGCCATGTGTTACAAACCCACCATTGCTACTAACAAGGTAATTATGGGCAATTTTACACCACATTTTGCTGGGCCCCAGTGCTTGGCATACACCTGCAAGTGATAAAAAGGATTAATGGGAACCCAGCTGGGAAAGCTTTTCTGGGTCACCACAACCCCAAACCAAGGGAAGGGACTCCAGGGCTGAAACACCATAAAGGGACCTAGCAAAATCAAGAACCAACTGATTACATGATCAGTCAAGTGGTCCACCAGTCTCTGTACTGATCCTAGACAAAGGCTATGCATCCTTTCCTAAGCTATGTACTGAAGAGGCTTATGAGAAGCAAAGAGCTTTTGAATGCACGCAATTCTTAATTTGCCCTGGTGAAACTTCTTAAATGCTCAGGAAATGTTTTATGTTTAAAAATAGATAGAAGACATAAAAGTATAGTCAAGACAAAAGCCTCCCAGTACTGCCTACGGAACAGCTTTATACTGCCCTCTACAAAATGTACAAGGATTGGCAAGTCTCCAAGAGAAGGGTTTTCTATGTTTATGTGTCAGCTTGAAAGTTACTTCACTACATGCCCAGATCATTATTGTTTTTATTTTTTAAAAAAGCATTTATTCAATTGACCTTAATGGAGATGATGAGTCACAAGCAAGCAAGTTTCCCAAAGCCGGACAAGCCCAAACTGTTTGGTTCTAGCACTGCAGCGATAAAGTGATTTAAAGAGTCATTGAAATAAGTATGTCAACCTGGAAGCTTCAACTGGCCAAGAATGTAACAAGATGGGCAATGATACAACGATGCCCATCCCACCTTGTGGAATGCCAGGTAGCTTCCAGGTGTGATTCAAAATGCCAGTTATGATCTATAAACACACATTTTATTGCTTTTAATCTTGTAAGCTGTATCACCCTGTGACAAGATGGGTGGCAAACAAAATCAATCAACCAACAAAATGCTTTCTATTGGGGATTCCTATTTTTTATACTGTGAAACACCAGAGTTTGTTGGAGTCAGATGAGGTCAAACTGAAATGAGGGAAGGGAAAGGAAAGGGAAGGGATTTTGTCTGTACATTTCCAGGAGAGGATGCAAATATAGATAACACAATCATTCTTGATTATTGACTGTCAGATATTAAATACATTAACTCAATAAAGGGGAGGGGGTAAAGAGAAAGAAAGAAGCTAGGAAGATCCAATGGGGGTTAGAATGACTTGCTTGGTATAAATGTAGCATATCCAACTATGCCTCCCCACCACAACTCTGAGTTTTTCTATTACTTTTTAACCTTAACCAATGATGACTTTATTTCAAGCATGCTATTATGAGAATTAAGAAAATGAGAATGTGGGGAAGTTGGCAGGCAGCCTGACACACAGACCATGTGAAGCAGTTTTTATGAAGAGATTGGCAACCATTTGTCTGAAATGGTATTGGTTTGGATAGATGACCTACAAGATCCCTTCCAACTCTGTTACTCCGTTATTCTGTTAAGGGGAGAGGGGAAGATCCATCCTTACCCTACCTCTCTGTACAACTCTCCTCCAAACTTTGACTTGGCTGAAACTCAGATCAACAAAATCTGCCATGTTTTGAATTTCTCAAAGCACTCCCCACCTGGAAAAGGTTAGTACAACTTCCAAGAAGCAATGTATGAAGTCATTTTCCATTTCATCCAGATCTACAATGATTTTCCATAATGATAGATAGAGAAAAGCTTCTCCTGGATAATGACCAAAGGACAAGGTGAAGATCTGTTGCTGCTTGCCCAGAGCCAACATAGATAATGACTCCAAGACTACAAAGGCCCTGTTCTCTGATTTGCAAGTTATTCCATTGTTTAACTATGACAAAGGCCTAAAGGAGTCTTGCCATGCTATAGAATTTATACTAGACAATTTGAAAACTATCATTCACCTACAAGCCTATGATTCACCTACATTTAATCTAATCATCCACTGCTATCTTGGATCAGAACACAATGAAGCATCTGTTACAACAGGCAACTTGAGTTATTGTTTCCTAAACTGGACTTGTCTGGGTACCTGGTGAGTTGTGCTGGGGTTTGATATTGTTAAATTAATGTGAAAGGCTTCCATAGTATGTTAGATTTCCCCTCTACTGCAGCAAAACTGACAAGGGCCACATGTTTGGGGAGAAGCTACAGTGGGAAAAAGTTGACACTGCTTGACACACTGTGTGTGTGGGGTCATCATTAAACAAGACACTTGGGAGCCAGAGCTGGCAGGAAAATCCAGCTATTTTGTTCTCTCCTTATACACAAACTCCCACCCCAGCTCTGTCTGACAAACAGCAGCCCTCTTCATCTAATTGGTTTCAGAGCACAACCCTTCATATTTGCCAAGTGAATGTAAGGAATACCAGTCCCCAAAACATGAAAATAATGAATCGTCTAAATGTCTTGATTATTTGACCATTTAATTTCAGAATAGCTGATCTGTCCATGCAGTTGAGAATGTTAACTACAGAGCATAAGACTGGAGATAGAGAAGTGAGCCAACTTGAAACAACACAACCATATGTAGGCCCAGCTTCAGTATTGCAATCTGTATGTTAGTTGAGATCCGAAAAAGAGGCTTTCATAGAGAAGTCTGGCAACAAAATGCAGCATTTTTCATGTGGTAGATTCACTTCTTCACATCTGAAATATAATTTAGAGCAAAGGAAACTTTGGGGTCAGATTTTGGACTGTAATATCATGCCAAAGTGATAAAAGGCAATGCTAAATGAATTGATAATGGCCTGACATGGAGAGTGTTTTAATATTAACTCAAAATCTCTCAATTTCCTGTGAGCAAAGTGGGAATATTAAGATCACACTCAATCACTTGGCTTGATTTTATTACAATAATAAGAGATAGCAATTGTGAAGTCTTTCTTAGCACAATTATGGTGCTAAAGGGAAGGAGTAACCACAACAATCTTGTCAAATCAATCAAAAGCAACTTAAATTAATTAGATCACATAAATGCTTTTTTATTCTGACAGCCAGAGCAATATTTTCTCACTGCTTCTCCCAAATCAGCTCTCTTGGAGCTCTTTTACAATGCTTGTAGGAGACTAGAGAAGTTACAGCTAAAGCAGATAATCATCTTTTCTTCCTATCAAAGATCTTCTACAAATCTCCTTCATTGTTTTCTATGGCAATGTTTCAAGGAAGAGGAAGGGATTATCTGAGCAGTGCATCAAAAGATAGAGCTGAATTTATTTTTCAACATTAAAATACTTCTCTTCTAAAAGCTAAAATCTCAGACACCAGCATTCTATTTTAAATGGATGTACTTTAACTCTATTTCCCTTCAATCTAGCAGAAATCACAGGCTGGGATCATAACGGTAAGCTTTAACATTTAATTTTGCTTGCATTTTGGCTAATTACTGTAACTGCACAATCTCTGAATCCACAATTTATAGCTTAATAAACAAACTGTTTTTTGTGAGTGTTTTTTTAAGTATCTCAGCTTGCTGTGTAAACTCATCCACTTTCTCTTCGCCAAGAGAAACAGACTAAGTAACTTTACTACTTGTATTTTCCAGGATTAAACAAACAAACTGCACAGCATATTTTACACCCCTGATTCCATGCACTCTGATGATCCTAGAAAATAAACAGTCACTGCATTTTCCTGAAGCCTGCACAGCAATACCTGTGAAAAAGTAATAACGATGTAACAGCCACCTACCCCAAAAGTACACAGTAATAAAGTATTTGATCTGCTTACACAGGGTCTACAACTGCAGGAACTAGTTCTTAATTTAGTTTTCATAATTTAGTAATGTAGAGTTGTATTGGAATGAAATGCTGACAATTACTTAAAAACTGCAGATAAGCCATCCATATGTTGCTATATTTACTTCATCATTCTAAGACTTTATTGTGGTCTTACATTATTAAACTTCTCTCTTTTCCTATGACAACTGATACTTCGCCACATAGTGCAGTTGGTTCATAAAAGCCCATAACTCATTACTAGCATCATGTGTAGATATCATGAACCTGGATTTAAGGTTCTAACATTCGTATTAAAAAGGATGAAGCTTTTTAAGAACCAAAATATTATTGCATGAAGAACTAAGAAGCCTATTTTGTGCAGGTTTAAGTTTGGGAGCTCTATTTAAAGCCATTAAATATATGGTTTAACCTTAAAAATTCTGCTGTTGCAATTTTGTTGAGATGTGTTTATAATATATGTTGTACAATATTAGATGCATTATTCAGGTTCACAAGATGTTTTCTTAACCAAAATCAAGGGAACAAATAAAAATTCCCTTCCTTTCCAATCAAAATTTGGAAACCAAGATTTGGAACCAGAACATCTGGGGCATATGAGAGATTTAGTTTGGGATAAAATTAAAATATTTACAAAAGATTGCTATTTTTAAAATGCTATATGTGTAGGGAAAAATTTTGGTTGCCCCAGCAAATGGTGGATGGAATAGCTGTGACTTTCAGGGAAGCAATTTAAGGCTGTTCACCAAAAGAGAAATTGTAACTGGAAAAAGAATTGTGAAAAATGGAATAAGACCCCAGACACATGTGTTTGTTTATATATCTGCCAGGGAAGATTCTCCAAAAGGACTAGACCAGGATAGAATTTTAAAATAATTGAATTACTAGCTACTAATTAAAATTAATTGCCCTTTAAATAAGATAACACTCTTACAAATTAAATAATCTACCATCTAGACCAGAGTTTCTTAAACTTTTTGCTCTCATCATGCCTTCCCTCTTTTAAAAATTATGGAGGACCCCCAAGAGTGAGTTTTTGTTTGTATGGGTTATATTTATTGAAATTTACATATTAAAAATTAAAATTGATGCATTCATAGAATTATATATTGAATTATATATTGAGTCATGTAAAAATAGCAATATTGAATATACTGAGGTTAACAAATATTTTTTTACAAAAAAATCCTATGTGTAACATATAAAAAGTAATAATGAAAATATTTTAAATTATTGCAAACATCTTCAATATCTGACAAATAATTTTGATTTTGTAAAATCCTGGGAGGGTCTCGGAGGCTCCAGGAGTCCTCAGACCACATTTTGAAAAACATTGATCTGGACCAATTTTTTCTTATTCTTGTTCATAGAAATATACATATTCCCCGTACATTCTTCCAGCAGAAACAGTCAAAAGACCGGGGGGGGGGGGGAAACGACTCCACATAGGTGAGATGGGCTGTGACAAAAAGATCCCTTCCACAGGACAGTCAAAGAAATAGGAGACCAAAATTGAAGGATGAAATGAGAGGAGGAGGTTATGGGGGTGGAAAGGGGAGAGTGGGGAGAGAGTTAGTGAGTGAGTATTTGACAATTACAAGATGTGTTAAAATCAGAAAGGAAACTGTACTAAACATGCTGCAGCTCACTTTCAGACTAATATTCAATGGCATCTAGCTTTGCAGCAGGCATATCTGCAGTTTCCCGAATCTCTTACTCTTTCCTTTGTTTTCAACACCTCCTTTCTATTCTTAGATGCAAAGATAATTGGATAGATAGATGAACTTCAGGACTAAACACAGGAGAAACTATGTAGAAACCACATAAAAGCAGAGAGTGTATGGTAGATAGCGACTGATTTCTATCACTAAATTTTAGCAGACAGACTTAGATTCAGAGTGTGAGTTTAATATATACAAGAGGTGCTCTAGAAACAAATGCCTTGTAATGCAGTGAATATGCGCCAAATCCATTTCCAGCTCTCAAGAGTAATTCATTAGATCTGACCAACTGCCCTCAGAGCAATTCTTCAGATTTGAACAATGAACTCTTGCAAGCCACCAATATTGACTGATATTAAACATCTCCATTCTACAGTGAGAGCAGAACAAAAGTCACAGGGAGAAGTTAAATAGAAAAGGAGAAAAATTAGACCTGGAAATGGCATGTAGGAGATATGTATCTAACTCTAACCACTGAATCACATCGTCCCAATTTTCCACTGCAAGCACCTCTATATCATTTCATTTATTTATTTATTTTATCAATCAAATTTATATACTGCCCCCTCTCCCAAGGGACTCGGGGCGGTGAACAGCCAATAAAAAACAGGAAACAAGATACAAAATACAATTAAAAGTCAGTTAAAATAATTAAATGAAGGCTAACAATTTAAAACAACATTTAAAATTCGGTTTAAGAATTAATTAAAAAACCCCACAATTTAAAACAGATTAAATATAAAATTTAAAATTTGATTTAAAATTAATTAAAACCTCAGGTCATCAGCATGTCAGTGATAGCAGTAGCATAATCAAATCAGCATTAGTATTCCATGAAAACTTATGAAGAAGAGAGGGGGGGTTTTCTACCAAATTTATTAAAAAGAGCCTCTAAAAAGTAAAATGGCATGATAAAGTAACAGCTGAAGAACTAGCCGTCTAAACTGACAGTGGTATTGTGTGCCACAGGAATGTTATGCACACCAGCTTTCCCCAGCATGGTATCTGCCAGATGTGTTACATGTCAAATCCTATAATTCTTAGCCTCCTTTGACACTGTTTCAGAATTTGCCAGGGAAATTCCCCTGATGCCACAGCTAGGTAAACTAAGGGATTATGAACATGAATTAAAGCTGATTAATACTAACAGCTGTAGAATATGCCTATCAGTCCATAAAATATTACAGGACAAAGTATGTCCAGGCATCCTGTGACACAGCCAATTTCCTGTATACTATTAAGAAAGAGAATGGAGAAAGGCCCTCTTCTTTGGCAGGGCAACCCCCATCCCAAACATACCTTAAGGATTTTGGGATCTGCACAACGGCTATTGCCATTGCTTGCATGCATCCAGCTGCTTTCTGATACTGGGCAGTGTTGACGGAGGGAACATCGTTTTTCTGACACACACCAGCCACACTCAAAGCGTGGATCTGCCTTCAGGCACAGCCCACAACTTTCTCGCAGAGCTGAGCATTTGTACAAGTGAGCTGCAAAAGAAAGAATACATTCAAAGATAAATTGGTGCAAGGTAGAATTTGCTAAACAGACTATCCTCTGATGAGTAATTTTAGATTTTAAAAAAAAAATTCTAGTCCAACAGTCTGCCCAATGCAGGAGTTCTCAAACCATCTTGGACAAATGGCTGCCCAATATTTTCTTGAAAATCTTCAACGATGGAGCGCCCACAACTCTGGGAGGCAATCCTTTCACTACTTAATAGTTTGCACTGTCAGGAAATTTCTCCTTATTTCCAGGTTGCATCTTTCTCTGGCGAACTTCCAGCCATTGATTCTTGTCCTGCCCTCAGGTGTTATAGTGAATAAATTAACATCCTCTTCTCTGGAGCAGCCCTTTAAGTACTGGAAGACTGCTATCCTGTCTCCTCTCATATTCTTCTATGTTAAATGAAACTTAACTTAGTGTCTTTAGCCATTCATCATACAATTTAGCTTCCAAAATACTTATATTTGTTCTTCTTAGCATTTTTCCTAGCCTCAGCGTCTTTTTTACATTGTTGTGACCAAAACTGGACACAGAAATCAAAATGTGACCTCATCTGTGTGATATACTATTGATTCCCTTGATCTTGCTACTATCCCTCTATCAGTGCGACCCAGGACCGTATTTACTTTTTGGGCAGCTGCAGCGCACTACTGAGTTGTACTTACATGCACCAGGGCACCTAGACTCATCTCAGAGGCACTATTGTTGAGTCAGATAATGTTATCTTCTACTGGTGCATATGGCTTTTCCTGCTTAAATATAGGGCTTTACTATTCTCACCATTGAACTGTATCTTGTTGAAATGGAACCCAATGCTCAAGTCTGTTAAGGTCCTGCTGGACTTAAAACTATCTTCCAAAGTGTTAGCAAATCCCCCAGCTTCATGTCATCTGCAAATTTCTGATAAGAGCCCCTTCAGTCCTCTCACTTCGGACATTTATGAATGACCTAGGTTGCATTAGTAAAATAACTTGATTGTGGTTTCCTGCTATACAGGAAATGCTATATGTGTAGGGTTGGTTAGTTAACTTGTAGCATTTCCAGAGAAACATTAGACACAGAAATAACACAGAGAATATGTTATAAAAACCAGGTCTTTCCAGACTGTCTCCTTTAACTTTGCTATGCGTAAGGAACAGTGTTTTGCTCATATGGGCAAAACATTTTGAATTTTCACTTGTGGCAGTTTGTTAATTCCAATATGGTCCCCAGCTGGCTGGTTCAAAGATTAAGTGTGGAGACAGTTTGCTATGGAGAAATTTTGTTATAACTGAAGGTGTTTCTACATCCCCAGCTATTTCAGCTTACCTTGGATGTTTTTGGGATTGTCAATTATGAAGTTTCCATTCCACACAACAGAAAGGTTCACTGGGAGATCACTGATGTCATTCCCTTCATAGAAATACTGCCAAAGGAGACACAACAGGGCACAGAGTCTATTAGTCAACCTTACACAAAAATAGCAGATACAAACCAAGAGACAAATTAAAGGCCAGTGGAGGACATCACATTATTCTCACTAATTTCAAGTGCTCTTACTTGGATCTTCCTCTGCCAATTATGACCATATCAAAAGCAAGACAGATTGTTCAGACACGAAGTCTCCCCAATAACAGGGAACAACAACAACACAATTTTCTTTATTTCCTCCCCTAGCTTTTACAGTTCTGCCAGACAGAATGCACTTTAGGGAAAAGCATAAACTGGGTACCAATCCTAAGCATCTAAACTATTTTCCACTTTAATTTTCCTTTTGCCTTAGGAAATGTTAAGACAGTCTGGTTCTGGATTTGTAACATTCTTTACCAGTAGAGAATGATTGGTAGAAGTTGAGCAAATCTACTGGGTGGTGTCAAATCAAAAGCATAATTTATTTGAGCTGTTGAGGCTAATGGCCCTTGGCACAAAATTGCATCACCCAATAAACTGGGTTTGTTGTTAAAATACAATCCTAGAGTACACAAAACCTAAAACAAAAGTAATTTTCAGACCTATTCAAGTAATATACAAGCTATAAATTGATGTTGTAACTTGTATAAATTAATAAAAAGCACAAATTGAAGTTATTTTATTCTAATCATCATTCAGCATGCAGGAATGCTGTGCACCTGTTCCTCAAAATAAGACAACAGAGCAAGGGGTCTTTGTCTGAATAAATATTTAAATGAGGAAGAATAGAATCTAAAGCCTCCCAGCAACTGGAGACATTACTTTTGTCTCTGTTGAGCTGGCAAATACTGTTCGGCTTCTTCTACAGCAGGAAAGAAAATGAAAATGCAACGGACTTAAGGAAGACTATCTCTCTAAGAAGGATGATTACAGAGGCACACAAATTGGGAATTGTATTTCCATCCTACATCACCATGAGCCTTCACCCCATCTATCTCCGTGAAAAATAAACCTAACCCAATCTCTTGCTTCAGACAAACTTCTTGCAGCCTCATCAATATTCCCTTCACAGTGGCTGCGTGCATGTGGAGGCTTAATCGATAGGAAGACAGGAAGGCAGTCGGAACCTTCCCTGACAGCTAATGACCTCCTTTGGCGAGAGATTCTCTGCTTTTCTCGGGAGAAAATGACAGGCGTGTCAGGAGAAATTAAATGAAAGATTCATAGCTTGCTGGAGTTTGTTAGGGAACTATGGATACTACAAGGTGCAGCTTTCCCCCTTCTCTGGAAACAGCCCCTCCCAGCCCAGCCACAGCACTATATTAGCCACCAAGGCGTAAGATAGCCAAAAAGATGAAGAAGGCAACAAATATCTTCCTCAACCCATGTATCCTTCCAACTTCACTTTTCTTTCCCCGTTCCTCAACTTCCATGGAAATCCAATTTGTCTTAATTTGCATTTTTTAAAAAAAAATAACTAAGTAGCATACAGAATACAAGTGAATTATTATGCATACAGAATGAGAAACAAAACACACAACAGAAACACTCACTTCTTGAGAGCTGTGTTAAATAATGTGACCAATCTTTTTTTTTTTGCAGAGAGCCAGAAACAACACAGAATCGCAATACGAGGTACATACTACAGAAATACAAGTAACAAGCCTTCATTAATAAGGGTTAGTCACCTAGAATGATATTCATGTTTTCCTATATTAAATAACAATGGCCAAGCTGTCTTTGAGGGTAGTTCTTGGTTTATTATGATAATTTGGACTGGGATTGCTGTTACTAAGGATTACAGTTTTCATGTGACCCATTGCTTAGTGACAGCAACTCTGACAGTTCTGGGTATTGTCGTTAAGCAAGAACCCAGGATATTGTTAAGCAACTACTTCATGTGATTGCAACTTGCAACACCTAGCAGATTTCCCATTATCTTTGTTTGTGAGAGGCTAGCAAACTGTGATCATGTGACTATGGCTCACTGCAATACCATAATCATGAAGCAGGTATCAAGACCCTGGATTATAATCACATAACTGCATGGATAGACTCATTGCAAGTCCCTCTTGTTTAACTCCATTGCAAGTTTTGTCACTGAACAAATGGTTGTAACCCAAGAACTACTTGGAGACATTTTGGTATGCTTCTGAAAAATATGTTAAAACTGCTGAAATTTAAGATCTTGGCATTTGTAAGACACTGTTGGAGAGAGAGGAGGAGTCAAACAGGGAATTAATCTGGAATCCCTATGTGGGCATAAGAGAGGGAAGTCTGACTACTTTTGAATGCCACGGAACCTTATTTAGTCTGATCCAGATGCAAACTGCCAATTAGAGAAGACTCCTGTGTAATAGGCTGAAGCAATAAAACAGCTAATTGAAGTCTTCACATGTGGATCTGATTGTTCATGCCTGACAGATATTTGCCCATTATATGAGCTTCTGCAATGGCACCTGAGCCTGAAAAATTTATCAACCCCTAATCTATAATATTAATGATATAAAATATTCTTTAATTAAATTCAGCTGTTTAAAACCTGCTGTACCTATTTAGCATTTTTCACATATATATATGCCCGGAGTCATTGAATAATATATCTGAAGAGCATCAATTTGAGGAAGGCTTGCCTAAAGTGCAGAATATGGCATTAAATGGTTTTAAAATTTAAAAATATTAAATATTAAATTCAATCATTAAGGCATTTCAACCAAGTGTCCTATCTGAGGGTTGATATATTTATCTGAACTATTTATTATATTTTCATGGAGAGCATCTGTTTGGTCGCCAAGTATCAGCAACTTGATGGCACGTTCAATCAATCAATCAACCAACCAACCAATCATTTATTCATTAATTTTATTTCTCTTCCATAAATGCCTTTCCTAGAATAATCCTTTACCAGCATGGCACTGTCCAGGTTAACTGCTGAAGGCAACCCAGACAACATCAAGCTGGAAAGTTTGGTCTATAACACTAACTATCTGCACCAAAGAACAGAATACAGAACTCTAAATACAGATTGTATAATCACAAATTCAGATAATTGAAGTGCAGCTAATATAAGCCCACATCAATAATATCTTTATGCAATGTAATATATAAACTATTTAAAGGTCAGTAGAGACTTGAAAATAATTGAAGTTTGCATTATGTGGTACATGAAATTGTGTAAGTGGGTGACTGTATTTGTGTATGTTCATGTCCCATACTTTTCAGGTTGTGTTAGACTAATCGGAAACAGGCCGAAGAAGCTGTCTATAGGAATAACTTTAAAAAGGTCACATATATTTACATAAAGGAAAAGTACCCATCATTTGGAAAGAGAAAAGTGTTTTGGGAGGGTGGCAGGGAAGGATTTAGCTGTGACGAGCAGCGTGGCAGAATAAGTGAAATTGGCATTTTCAATTTGTACTCTGACATGTCTCATTTGGGGCCCTGGCATCTCAGAAAGGCATACAGCCTGCAGCTGTCCGAAACACTTATTTGCATTTCTCTGCCCTGGATCTATCTTTTTGGAAACGAATTCCTTTTGAATAGGGTACAAAGTAGGAACTGGCAGATTATTAACTCTTTAGAAACCTGCTCTGAAAAAAAGTGTTTACACAGAAGAGACAGATATCTGCATTTTTGTCTCATGTGACATGACCCTTTCTATCTGACAAACATTTTCTTAGTGGTAATTATTAAGACTTCTGATGATCTTCTGCAAGATATGGCATAAGTCAAGGACTTCGACAAGATGAGGGTTCATGTTCATGAATAATCAATTTTATTGCAATACTTCTTACGACATGTAGTACATCTGTTTGACTCCCCTTGCTTTCCTTCTTCCTTCCCTCCCTTCTTCCCGAAGGCAATTTCAGAAGCCCACAGTGCATAGTTTGAAAAGATACATTCCTGAACATTGTTGACAATTGTTCTGCTTGGCTAAAGGACTACCTTTTCAGAGTACAATATAGTCAGTTCTATAAGCCATCATCTGTAGCCAGCAATGGTACAGTGCAGGCTTATAATTTATTATCTTATACATTGGAGAACTTGCTTTGAAGCTAATGAATTCAACATCTTCAATGCAGCAAAGAACAAAGGCTACATGAGATAGTTGAAAATATGCCATGCATATTCTTACATAATTAAGAAGGCACTGAATGTAATTTCTCTTTTTGAATGCTATATTGGACCAAAAGGATGGATGGGCACATCTGGGGAAAAAAACCAGAACTAGGAACCTGTTTGCCAGTGTTTCTAAAATTCATCTAGAGCAGGGCTGTCAAATTTGTAGTCTGTGGGCCAGATGCATCACATGCTAGCCCCGTTCCCGCTTGGTTTAGCAAAGGGGAAAAAAAGTTCTGATACATCACATGATGCTGCCATGCCTCAAGTTTGATCCCTGATTTAGAGGAAGAACAATCCAGAATGCTGGTCTTACCAATAATTGATTAAGGATATTTCTGGATTTCCAAACTTTGCATAAGGGAATGGAAATGCATCCCAAGAGCTAGAGGGGAAGTTTAAAAGGTAGATCTTTTGAAGAAAACAAATGAAAGCAGCCAATAAATTTTAACTATGGCCAGCAGTTGGATACCACATGACAAAGCTGAACACTTGTGTTTTTTATGGTATTTTATGCCAATTTTGTGTTTCACTATTATTCTTAACTGTATCTAATTGTATTCTGACAACTTCTAACTATTTAGAGTTGCAACTCAAAATACAGGTATTTGGAAGGTAGTCTTCTGGAATCAATAGGGCTTATTTCCAAATAAGCATGTGGGAGAAGATAATGAAGGTCAATTTATTAAACAATCATGTTTGTTAATGTCTTACATTGCTTGTGGCTTTATGCCAATGTTGTTAACATCTCTCTATTCACATTTTTACAATTATACACTTCTGCAAATGTATTAGGCTGGCTTAATTAGGCTGGTTCCAGGGGATTATCAACGCTTCTTTGAGGGAGGGTGTCTTACCTGCCGCCTTGAAAGAGGTGGTGGTGA
>JAEANM010001415.1:0-28009 GCA_017656035.1 Myanophis thanlyinensis
CCATCTGAGTTAATAATTTAGTTCAGAGCACATAATGCTTAGCTTTTCATTGGGCTGGTTCCTGCTAGTAATTAGTTCAGCGGGCTGGATGTGGCGTGCGGGCCATAGTTTGCCCATGTCTGGACTAGAGCAACCAAATAATCTCCACCTTGGAGTTTGCAGAAAAAAGGGGAATATTTATTGCAAATTATTTTAGGAACTTCTGAAGTATGAGAGTTGGGAATTATATTTCTCATTTCGTTTTCATCAAAATACCTATCACTAATATTGAGACACATTTTAAAATAATTTAATAAATTATTTTATTAAATATTTAATAAAAAGGGTACTGTAACAGGCTTGTAACATGTAAAGTTAATATAGTTAGCGCTTTGGTTAATATTAGGGATACTGTAAATTGGTACATAGCGGTTCGAATTAAATTATATTTTTATTCCAGCAATGGCACTATAGGTAGTCCCTGAGTTTCAACCATTCATTCAGCGACTACTCAAAATCACAAGGGCACTGAAAAAAAGTGATCTATAACCTTTTTTCACTTATAATTGTTGCAGCATTCCCATGATCTTGTGATCAAAATTTAAGCACTTGGCAACTGTTCCAGGGTCATGTGATCACCATCTGCAACCTTCCCATTTGGTTTCTGACAAAGTCAATGGGGCAACCTAAATTATTAAGTGAATCACTTAATGACTATATTAATAACTGAAGTGATTCGCCCATTTAACAACTGTGATAAAAAGGTTACAAAACGGGGCAAAATTAATTTAGCAACTGCCTTACTTAACAACAGACATTTTAGGCTCAATTGTGGTTGTAAGTCAAAGATTACCTATACTCTCAAATGTTAAGATCAGTAACAGCTTTTGTACTTTTTTGGTATTTAGAACAATAATGTTCACAAATCACTGTCCAATTCTGCACTATTGAAAAACATGCACTACATGCTATTCCAAGCCATTAATATTGAATACAACTTGGCAGCAAATGTTTGAACCCATTTAACAGCATTTCTCTCACCAGTTCTGGTCCCCACTTCGCATAACAGAAGAAGCCAAGCACAGCTTCTCTCGAATTGACCACGGTTCTGTAGGCCCAGCATTCATCAACTTGTGTTCTAATGGGGGAAAAAAAAATCACAATATTGCTGTAGGATGAGGTATGAGGCAAATTCTACATTCCTGATCTACCTGAAGAAAAAAAAAACCAGATACAATCATTTGGAAAACTGTGGCAATAGGAGAAGAAAAGGGTATTAGATGTGTTCGACACATTATTTATAAAAAATAACAAAGGCGAAATTAAATATAAAAAACACTTTTTCTCAAATGGTTCCTAGAAGGCAAAAAAAAAAACACAAAAAAACCCAAAGGTGGCAAAAGGCAAACTCTCCGCGCTAATAAAATGCGTGCAACTGGCAACTGCAGGATGAAGCTTGGCTGTACATAGCTGCGCCAGATGACCCGCTGCTTCTCAGAAATGTAAAGCAACAGGCATCCTAAGATCCTAAAAAGGAGGCGCTACTTTTGCCCTTAGCAAGAAAAAAGACCGTTACTCACTACCCGCTCCGGCCGCCATTTTCGCGAAAGGACGACAGATTGGGAAGCTCCCCAAACGTTAGTTCGGGCCTCTTGGCTCAGAGCGGTAGGCGGTCCGTTCTATTCGAGGCCTCTTCCTATTGGTTGATTGTGGAGGGGGGGGGAAACATGGTGGCCGGAAACAACAGTGGGTTTGTTTTTTTAATCTCTATGGTTGGTTTTCCAGGGGTCAGCGCTCTGACAACGGAAGCGGAAATAAGCTAGTAGGGATAGAAGTGGCGCGTGGGTCTCTGGTTTCTTCGAATTGCGGCTATGGGTCGAGTCAAGCACCAGGAACCTGAGGAAGCGCCGGAGACCGAGGCAACAACCCCAGAACGGTCGTACCACGAGCTGGTCGCAAACGTAAATGTTATTGCGCGGCCGTTAGCCTCTCGGAAGCTCACCCGCAAACTCTACAAGTGCATCAAAAAAGGTGAGTGCGATTGGTGGGTGGGCTGTGAGGGACTCCGTTTCGAGCTTTACTGTCTCTTGCGGGTGGGATGGGGATCTTACTGAAAAGTCTCGCGTTTTATTTTGTAGCATCGAAGTTTAAACAGATCCGGCGAGGGGTGAAGGAAGTCCAGAAATTCATCAACAAAGGCGAAAAAGGGTAAGAACGTATGATGCTCCGGGCGATGGAAACTACTTTTTGTGAGAGTTAATCTCTGTATTTCCGTCTGCTGTGGTGTGTTTTGGTCTAAGCAAAACACTTTTTTTAAAGTCTTATATTTTAATAGTTAAATTAGCTTTTTCTACACAAAGTACTAGGGTACTTACATTGGCAGCAAATTAGAGACCTGCTTTTCTATTTCTATAAGAAACTTATTTGAGATTTTCCATTATTTTGAAATTTATGTTTTACTAGTCCCTAATTTCTAACCAAGTGCTAAAATCACTTTGTGTCATTTCTCATAGAATCACAGTTCTTGCAGGAGATACATTGCCTATTGATGTTTATTGCCACATCCCCATCATGTGCGAAGACAGGAGTCTTCCCTATGTATATATTCCTTCTAAAACGGTAATAATTGGTTAAAGGAAAGAGGTTTTCTTCTTGCTGGCCCTTGAGAAAGGAATGAATGTATGAGATGGGACAAAAAAAATGAATGGTTTTGTCTCGTGTGATAATTTTATTTTCCTATGTAAACAAAGTCTCAGATACTTAGATATGGGTAGTTTTTCTCAAAAGCTACTACTTATCTCTACTCTTTAAATTCCATGACACGGATATAAGTCCCAGTAATAGTTTACGAACAAACTTTTGTATGTTATTTTGTATCTTTTCAGTTGTGACTTAAATGTATAACAGAACTGAGTGCAATAACATATTAATATTCAGAGGCTGGAACTCTAAGCTAGATTCATGTTATAGATGACTTGTTGAATAACATACCATCTGCATTCATACAGTAGACTGTCATACACCACAAGATTAAATACATTATTGCTTAGTATGTTTGTAGCTAAGAAGTGAATATTAGATATTCAGGCTACAGATCCTTATGTCAAATGTAGTTTCAGCATAATCATGTCCAACTGTTGAATATGATACTAACATGAATTTTAATAAAATAGCTAAAAAGTGGTACATGTCATGTTTAAAAACTTCAGTATCATATTTTATTAATACATTGATGTTATGAGAAGCCGGTTAATATTGAAGTCCCTGAGAATTTATTCCTAATGTAAGCTCAGAATTTGAAATTACAGCGAAGTGGTAATTTAAGAATTTAATACCAATGATTCCCATGTATTTTATCCTGCAGGTACCATTTAAGTTTTTTTTTGTATGAAATTTATAAATATGGTAATACAAAAATGTAGCAATCCCTAATATTTCTTTCCTTTAAATAGTTTAATTTTAATACCTTAGCAAAAGCATTTTGTCTCACCTCAAGAGTGTGGATTCTGAAGCATTAAATAAGCCTTATTTATTCTCAAGTGGTTGAAATTTGGTTTCCATTTCTTAATATGTTTGCAGTGCGGTTGCTAAATTAAGCTTTATACTGGATCTGTTTAGTTGCATCTTGAAATATGCACGAATAGTCTGTGCTGAAAAAAGGGAGACCTGTGTGTGTATGATCCAAGGAACTGAATCCTTTTCTTCTTCATTCAGGATTTGGGAGCAGCAGCAGGCTCAAAACGCCCAACCTGTGTTATCATGATAAAGGCTCATGAGGACTATCAAGAAGCTTACAATGAGTGCTTGGAGGAAGTGGAGGCTCTTCCCCTTCCTTTGTGAAGAACATTAGTAACAGATGCTATTCAGACCCTGACGTATATGATACAATCTACTGGATTCTATAGGCTTTATGTGGTTAAATATCAGTTCCATGCCAGTTTGATATGACAGTTGGCCTGGATTGTTGAGTTGAAGAATATAGCAAGGACCTACTGAGAGCCTAGGAACCATGGCAGCTATGCTGTAATCATCTATTTTTGAAGCATTTTTGTAACAGTTCTTGCTGAAAATTTGTGTTATGATGTTGCTGGATGTTCAGCTCTAAAAGAATTCTAGACTATTAGCCCAGAGGAACTATTTAATAAAAAGATTTGTAGATATATTGGCTTTATCCAATTCAATATACTATAGTCTTTTAATATCAAATGATCTTACTTGCTTACTCCAAAGCAGGGGTCCCCAACCCTCGGTCTCTGGACCAGCACCAGTCCATGGCATACCAGCAACTGGGCCACAGAACAAGCAAAGCCCCATCCACAGGATGCAGGCATTACACATCCTCTCTGGTCTGCAGAAAATCCTTTCTCCACAGAACCGGTCTCAGGTGCTCCAAAGTACCTTCAAGTTGTGTTCTCTCTGCTTGAGGTAGAGAACATTTGTCTTATGCACGCTCTCTTATGCATATATAAATTCTATTGAAAATTTAAAAATACAAGTTATCTATAGCCTCTTTATTAAAGGGCAGTGTTATTTCAGCTCTTGTTAACTAGATCACACTGTACTACAGAAGCAAATATGAAGCATTCTCAAAAAAAAATCCAGTCGCAAGCCAGCTAAACTAAATTGTATTTTTACAAATGAGTCTTACACTGAAGATTTAAATATAATTTTGTAGGTATTTCATTGTATGACAACATACAAAGGAAAAGTAATTTATTTCAATTTGTTTGTCACCTGCTATGCGCACCCATCCACCCCCACCCCCTTTAGATGTCTGATATGTACAAAATTGGATGGAACTAAGAACACATGCAGCAAGATGGCTACTCTTAAAGAATATAGTGGCAATTGATTTTTTCAATTATCCTTTCTCTAGGTCAGTACAGGTTTTACTTCAGAAAAAGGAGGCCTCATTTTGTAAAGCGCAAGTTGTAAGCACTAGTTCTTACTTGAAACCTCCAAGTTAAAATAACACTGTCACTCCAAAATTATTTCTAAAGAGCTGTAACTTCGAGGAAATATTTTAAGATTAGTCCATGAGAACACCAATCCTGGATATTGGGAATAACCTATGCCTAAGGATGTTTCTAAATATCTCTTAAGGCAGATTTAAAATCCCTTTTACATACACAAAATCATTTTATTACAAGCTGTTAACACCAAACTTGTTCATTACCTATACAGGTTTTAGATTTACCATATTTAAATAGTACATGCTCTGATGCTATAAATTGTTTATATAAGGAAAATCAATCCTGACTTTTGAGCTTTTATTTCTCTACTTAAATAAGTTAGGGTGTATTTGTGTGCATATTCTAAAGAAATGTTCCATTGTATTATTACTCCTCTCTTAGTCTCTGAAGAACAATATTGTATGCAGAGACTGATTTAAAATGTTAGGAAACACCAGAAAGCCTACAATTGTCCTCATTTCTGTTCTAATTTACTTGAAAATTTTCTTCAAGAGTAAGCTGGATTTTCCACATGCTTTTCTTACCTCAGATATATTGCATTTTTCTGAAACACATTTCTGTTTTCAAGAATTTGGTAATCTGTAAACATTAAAAGTGGGTAGCAGCTCCACATACAGTGCTTGTGGTATAATCCAACAAGAAACAGAACTGTGACCAGGGACAGAATAAACTCTACAACAGGAGCAATGCCTGTTGAAGCTGCCAGGATGAAGCCTAAAACAGGCAGACATGGAATATATGTACAGGATATTGCATCACTGAACCTGGAAAGATTTTGTCTGGTCCACTAAACTAATCAGCTTCCATTGTATAGCAGCTGTTATATTAAGCAGGACATTATAGAGTTCAGCTTGCACACAACTGCTGTATTTGAAGAGCCTATTTCATAACAAGTCTTGCTATTATCAAAAGATGAGGCGTTTTCCATCCGCTGGGTTTTGTTCCATGGGGCAATATGGACACTTCAGTCTGCAAAATGTAACAAAAAAGAATCAAATCAGGACTTTGGAATCCTTACCAGAAACTACTTTTGTAACAAATATGATCCACCCCACAATCCTGAAAAATTGGTAGCAAATTCTATTGTGTGAAACTGCGATGGAGTGATTGTGCTAGCACCACAGACAAGTCTACTGTCTATTACACAAGCTTGCTGGGTGAATTTTGGGCTTATTCTCGGCCCAGTTTACTTCAATGTTTGTTATGAAAATGGGAGCACTACTAAGTTTCTCAAGGAAAAGCAGAATAAATTCTTAATATTCACCAATTTTGTTTCTATTTTTGACTTGATATTAATTTTTTAAAAATCTGGATTTCATTCCAGTAATGGTAGTTACTCATTCCTTTTAAGATGTGTGGACCTCAGTTCCTAGAATTCCCCACCTAGTACGTAGCTGGGGAATTATGAGAAATGAAGTCTACACATCTTAAAGTTGCCAGGTTTGAAAAACATTAAACAATTGAGCTGAAGGTACCATACATAATGTAGCCATACTATGTAGAAATTAAAGTATTTTGGGGGGGAGAAATTTAGTAAATCTACATGATACTGTATGTATAAACATGGGATGAATAAAGTATATGATCTAACTGCAGTATGGAAATGGAAATCGTTCAGGCAATTATCTACACTAAACCCATTACTTTCACTGAGATAGCTAGATTTGATGAAAATCACTCACTTCCCTCCATTTATAAGCTTGTTAAGAGCATCTCTAGAAATAACATGTCCACAAATCAACTTGATAGGTGGATTGGAATCTGTGGTCTGTTGGCGTAGGATGGGACATGCAAAGACTGAATGATACCAGCATTTCATTCCTAGCTCAACTTCAATCTGTTAAGAAAAGAAAAGTTAACTTTAACATGTAGTTCCATTTATTTTCTTCAGCAAAAATCCCAACCCATCCTGTAGTTCCTTCCCCAGAATGGGTAAGTAACTCACGGGCAGCTCATCCTTATGGCTCCAGACACCTGTGCACTGTCTTTGCTCAATCACAGCCTTGATATTCATCAGAACTGGCAATGCTACACACCCTGCAGCAAAACTGCAGAGAGAAGAATGCTCAGTGCTGTCCCATACAGCCCCCAGCCCCACCTGTATGAAGCTTTACCTGACACTGAGAGGTGACTCCACTGAGAGACCCAGCAAGGAACACGCATCACGAGTGAATGTCTCACAAATCTCTGTCCAATGACTTTCATCCAGTAGATGCCTATATGGAGAATTCTGAAGGCCTAAGCGTAGGTAGACCAGACTTCCCATCATCACTTGGATCTCTGCTCAGCAAGATACAGGAAGTGCCACTTTAATGAACAACCTTCACTAAGGCCACTTAGGCCTAATTTAAGAATGTTATTATATTAACTGATATCAACACAAATGAACAGGCTGAGGAAAATACACCTTTGTTTTGAATCAAGGAATTCACCAGTTTACCTCTCATATTAAAACTGGGGAGAGAAAGCATGCAGAAGCATGGTTTCTGGAATTCTTTTCTACCCCTTCATACCAGTTACACTCAGTCACATGACCAGGTGGGAGGAAGACCAGGCTTAAGAAGGGAGCAGCTGTTAGCATTCCAAGGGCTGTCTAGCTGCTGCTTAGATATGAATGAATTAAAGGGAAGTTTTCTGGAATGCCATTCTTCAAAGGCCCAAGCTGGATCAGGCGATTTTCAAGCATGAACTTTTGTCATCAGCTTTTCCTACCACACCAAATTTGGTCCTGGTTTTTTCCAGTTCTCAGAGAGATACCCTTCTGAGAGATGAACAGGCTCAGTTCCTTTACACACTCTCTTTCCAGGATCCCATTGGGTTGGAGAGAAAAGGGGAATAATGAGATTCCAACATTCTTTAAGAGTTGTTTGATGCAACAAAGTCAGAAATGGAAGCCATAAGTTCTGGCAACTATAAAGAAATATTATGAAAAAAATCTTAATACAAATAAAATGTGTTACTTTACCTTTGTTAAGGATGCTGAGCAGAGCATTAGCCCAGCAGACCTAGGAAAGAAGTATCAATTCATGGCAAAAAAGCAGATTCAAGGAAAAAAGTGCCCCACCTTGCTTGTGTAGGTGGGCAAAGGGTTGAAAATGACGCGCATAGCTCAGGGCCTCCAACTCTTTGCCGGGGCCGCCGGAAAGAAGTCTGATGAAATGGAGCCGATGTAGCTGAAATTCCAGAGTACTGTTCAGATCAGCCAGCTGCTGCCTGTGGAAGACTGCCCAGCTAGGCAAGGTACATTATTCCCTCACACCACAGTCTATAAAGGAACTGTCCTCAGAGTAATTATAATGAAAAAAAGACATGGCAATGTTCAAAACTCACATATCTGCTATAGGAGGTTATGAATGCTGGCAGCTTGTTTTTAAGCAAAATCTCAGAAATGTACCAGATTTCATAGATGAGAAACAAAGCATCTTAAAAAGTAATTAAAAACTAATCAAAGTAAATTAAAAACCTAAACTAAAACAATTGGATTAGGAATTACAGGAAAAAAAGAAATGGGATTCCCCAAAGGAAAACAGTGCATTGTGCTAAAGACTTACCTCAGAGCAGGTCCCAGGTCTTGTTTGTGCAGAGCTTCTAGAATGCTGTTCAGTTCCAGGAATGGTTTTTTGAAATCTACATCTACATTTACAGTTGATTCCTGCCAAGGAAAAAAAACAGAAGTTGATTGAAAAACAAAGTGTCTTGCCCTCTCCTGAAAATAAAGGAGCAGCAAGAAATGGAAATATCTGCAGATGGAGGTTCAAATAAAAATTATGGGTAATCCTCAATTTACGACTGGTTGCTTAATGACTATTCAAAGTTAAGATGGACCCCTCAAAAGCTTCTTACAAGCCAGTTTTCAAGTTACAATGGCTATAATCTCCCCCATGGTGACATGATCACATTTTGAGTGCTTGGCAAGTGGCTCACCTTTACGGCCATTTGAGCATCTCATGATCACATCACCACAATTTGCTATGAATTCTGCTGTTTTCCAGTGTTTACTCTTCGTTTCTGGGGAAAAATGCATCTGAGGAAAATGAATTTGCTTAATGAGCACGGTGCTTGCTTAACAACTGCTACAAAATATGTAAAAAAAAAACACCAGGTCCAGTCACATGATGCCTCAATTTATGACTGCAATGACTTATGACCATAATTCTGGGTCCAATTACAGTTATATGTCAAGAACTACATATAGCCATTTCAACAGAAGAGAGTAATTGGGTCAGGTGCTTCTTCTAGTATTGTAGGCAAGAAAATAAGTTTGTGGGCAGCAGAATTGAATAGCCTGACTGAAGCATAAGGCAAAAAGTGTAATACAATGCAGGATTACAATCACTATGTATTATACATAGTCCTCACTTACTGACCACTAGTTCAAAGTTACAACTGCTCAACATTACAGTGGAGCTGACCAAGGAAATTTAAGCTAGTTTTCAAAGTTGCAGTCATTGTCACATGACCATTATTTAGGTTCTTGGCAACTAGCACACAGTTGCAGGGTCCCATAATCCTTTAATCACCATTTGTGAACTTCACAGTTGGCTTCTGATAAGCAATGTCAATTGGGAAGCCAGCAGGAAGTAACAAATTGCACTCACATGATGTCAGCTTAATGATCTGTGGTGATTCTCTTTACAACCACATAGTGATAGCGTTGACAATCCCAACTGTAGTTGGTAAGAGAGGACTTCCTGTATACCATGAGAATATTTCTGTCATTAAAGAGATTAGTACCTGACACAGTTCTTCAGCCACTCCCAGCATTCCTTGTTGATAGAGATGTTCTATAATTGCCAATACCAGGATCTGTTTCTCTTGAGTTTCCCACACAAGAGCAGGGACAATGCCACACAAATCAGCATCAAAATTCTGGAACAAAAATTTGTAAAAATGAAAGAGAAGCAGATGATCCTTCAATCTATTTTTCAGAAAGGAAGCAAAGTAACTTGCTGGAATGATAAATTGCCTTATCTTTAAGCATATATATATATATATGGTGTAAAGATAAGGCAAATTATTCTTCTAGCAATTTAAAGAAGGATGCCATACCATCGATAACGAAAACTAGATAGTCCTCAAATGAGATTAAACTTCTCTCTTATGAACAGTATAAATTGATGTTTGACATGAAAACTTGAACATGCTTCTCTACTGTGCAGAAATATAGGAGATTCTCCTTCACAGGCCCCACCTCATATACCTTTACTTAATACCCTTAATATTTTTATTCCCGATGACTCACAACCAAATTGCTTCTTTATTAATTTCTGATAAGAGAAGCCCACCCCACAATTATTTAGCATATAATAAATAATATAGTTAAGCTACTTTATATAATGTGGGTAGTTCTCATTTAGCAACTACAGTTGGGACTGGCAACTTGATCATTACATTAAGCCATTGCTAAGTGAAACCACAACAGTGTGTATGATCTTACTTCAGCTCTCCTTTGCTTCACAGACCTGCAAAGGTCGTAAGTGCAAGGATTTGTCCAAAAGTTACTTTTTCATCACCACTATAATTGCAAAGGGTCACTAAATGAGGCAGTCACTAAATGAGGACTGTAGTCACATTTTGAACCATTTGCTTGCATACCACTTGGACCATTTTTCATGCAATATTCTAGATTCAGTATAATATGAAGAAAAAACAATGCTTATGAAGGCTGAGAAAACAGAGCAAGAGCTTTCCTGTACTGTACTAAATGAATGTTTATGCTATCAAAGAACAAAATAATAGAACATGTATATTTCACTAGTTCATAAAGCATTCCAAAATCAACAGCATAAAATATATACTCATTGGGGTAACATTTACTCTCATGGCTCCCAAAATCCAAAGCTATTTCCTTCTTGGTCCAAACCCGACCACTAAATTAGTGGAAGATACTCACTCTATCTATTGCTTTGCCCACGCGGGAGATACTGCTGTGAATATCTTTGTGATCTGAAGCTAAGTTTTGAACAGTGTCCTTAATCTTCTTACAGCATTGGGACATAACGAGGGAGAGTGTAGCAGAAAGAGGTCCTCGCTGCAAGGCTATAATAGAAAAAGCAATGGCATTTTAGTTTTAGATATCATCTCAAGTGCTCAGTCTGTGCTTACTTGCAACTTTCATTTGACATAAATAGGTGAAGATATTTTATGGTATCCTCACCTGCAGGCATTTCATGTTTGGAGAAAGGCACCACTAGATACAATTCAATTCCATATAATAATAATATTTGCATACTCAACATTTCTTCAACATCTGTTCACAAGTATCTTGGAATTCAATTGTGGAAATTAAGGGAAGACAGCCATGAAAATAAACCAGTTGTTGTATAATAGCACAGAGAAAGTACATCTCCTGGGTCCCAAGAGATGGCCCTGTTTCAAAGAAGGCCCAGGGGTATGGCCTATATGGACAGAGTGATACCCTTGATGCAAATAGTTCCCAAATAATCCAGTCCTATGTCATAAAGGACTTTGCAGGTGTCAACCAGCACACTGAATTCCACCCTGAATGCTATTGGTAGCCAGTGTCACACGGGCATAATAAACAATGTCCACAACTACTGTACTTGCATCACTGCATAATGGACCAGCTGCAGTTTTTGGATGTTCAAAGACAGCACATTGCAATTGTCCTGATCAGAGGTGACTAAGATGTGGGTGATCATGAGTGGGGCCCACAATCCAGAAATGAGTGCAGACTGCACACCAAACAAAGTTATGCAAAGACACTCCTGGCTACAGCTGCCAACAGGTCTTCAAGTTGGATCTGTGAGTCCTGGAAGACCCCAAAAGTATGCACTGATTCTAAGCAAGGCAAGGCAAGTCTGCTCAGTGTTAAAGATCAATCCGCTCCAGTTTGGGGACCTTTGGAACTTAAAACCTACAGCAACTTTATTTTTGTAGGGTAGAACTAAATCCTGTTTCTCCCCATCAGGAACCTTGCAATCTCCAGACACAGGGTCAGAGCCTCAATAGCTTCAGTTAAATTTGAAGGAAGAAGGATGTACCAATGAACCTTATCTGCATATTGTATTGCATTGTAACGGCCAATAATTAGATCATTCATTCATTCCTCAGTTTTGACCTCAAAGAATATACTTTTTGCTGAATTAACCCATTTTCTGGGTTTACTCAAATACATTTGACTCATAAGCTAATGAAATGGGCTGGGTTCACATAACAGGCTTCGCAACCTGTGCATCTAACCAAGGACAAACTTAAGGAAGGTTGTTAAAAAAAAATTCACCAGTTTTATTAAGTGTACTTTGCAAGCCCACTCGATTCACAATAAGCACCTAACATAAAACCTCCCAAGCCAAGCTCAACTTCCCTACAGTTTCAGGGGTCAATTCTGTGCATATTTTTTCTGGCAACATCATATAAACGTGGTTTCCCATTGTGTTCTTCCAGGAGGCTTTTACACTGTGACTTTTGCCCTGGTGGTGAGTCTCTCATCCAAAGGACTAGCCACATCTGGATCTGTCAGGCTATTTATGACCAGACGGGCAGGAGGAGTCTCATGTTCAAAGCTGAGGCCGCAATCCCAGACCCCTTCTTCCCCCTTCCGCGCCTGCCAGGCAATGCGAACCTGCCGCAGCCCAGCCTCCAGGCAGGGGCACCCGTACCTGCAGCGCCCAGCTCCTCCCTCAGCTGGCTGACGTAGCGCAGCAGCTCTTCCAGGCCTCGCTCACAATGCTGGCCGTAGCACAGGAACTTCTGCAGCACTTTGTCCACCTCCCTCTCTACGCAGGCGCACCGCTCCATTTAGCCCGGCCTGCCTGACACGCTCTGAAGCGGAAGGAGAAAAAGCTTCCAGTCAGGACAGCCGATGATGACCTTTCCAGGCGCGAGCCCGGGCGCCGGTGACGAGGCCAACCAGCCGGGCATCCACCACCAGCCCGGTCGGTTTAAGGGATAGAGAGAGACTAGTCCGCGGACGGGATTCTGCCTGTGTCACGGCTCACCCCGTATGAATGCGGCCGCCACAAACCGACCCTGTGGGGATCCTTGGTGGTTCCTATCACAGACGAGAGATAGGTTAGAAACTAACACCCTCCGTACGCTGAATGGCACGTTCCTTTACTATTCAGTATGAAGGTTGGGTGGAGCCACTTTGGGAAAAAGGGGGGGGAGGGAAACTTCAAATAATGCTAACCTGAGAACCGTGGAAAGAGACGTCAGTATTCTTCAGTCTGAGAAAATAGAATAATTAATAATTAGCTTCCTTCTTGGTCTTAGGTTGCCATCCTACGCGTACCTAATTGCTAAAGTTCTCTAATCAAGGAGCAAACCATTTTTATTGGAAAGGGTGTGCCTGGAATGAACTACATACGGTGCAACAGCTGATTGGGACAAACCATTTTTGGCTTAGGTAAATTGTAAGTGACGTATAGGTTTGGAGTGAACCATTTTGGTTTGGAGTTACTTGTACGGTGAGAGTCCAATACAGGTAAGATGAAATATCAACAACAGATAAGGCAAACGTTTGATGCACTCCGACCCCAATCTCTCTTAGACTTGATATTATCAATTAAAATAGATCAAGTCTTTTAGTCTTGCCCTCTTTCTGATAATACAGACCCTGTTCCCACATGCAGTTTGGGAGCATCACAACATTCTGAATAACTTGTCTTCTCCCTTGGTATCCAATGCTGGTCATATCCCCAGCCCATTATTTAAATAGTCTTGTATCATCATTGCCTAAGTTTTTTTTTCTTTCAGTCTCATAATATCCCATCAAAATGTCATATTCTATAAAATTAACACTATGCCATCCATTATGTTGGAGCTGAATTCAGATTACCTATTGTATGCAAATGACCATGTGCTTTGGCTTTGCCATTCAGAAGAAAAATCTGATGACCTGTTACAGGTGTGCTCAAAGTATGTTTTGGAGTGTGTGCTTGGAGGTACAGATACCTTGTGGTCATTAATCTTCATTGTAGCTGGCTCATAGCAGTTTCCTTTTAGCTTACCACTAAATAGCCTGTGTTCCTTTCATCCCAGTAATATTTCCCCACCCTGTTTTGGAATTAATATCTTTTCAGTATTCTAACCAGATACCCAAAAGAAGAGACAGGTTCATTATTTTATTGAGAGAAGTGCACCATGTTTATACAATTCTACATTTGCGTAATTCCAAAATGTTTTCAGGAAACAAATCAGCTTCACATTTTTGCTCAATGCAGCATCTGGAAAATCATGAAGGTTGATGATAAACTGGGCATTTATTATTTGCCAGTTTCTGTTTTAATTTCTTACTTTCCTGGAAATAATTGTGTACCCAGAATATAAAATTCTCTAGGTTTTGGTTAACCATGTAATTATATCAGGGTCTCTCTCCCTGCTTGCAATGATTTCCAGTCCGATGCCTTCCTAAAAGTGTTTACTTTGATCTCAATTAAAATATGCTGGAACTGCTCAATTAATTCAAAAATTTTGGAGACAATTGGGAGCCTTCTTGGAATTTGCCCAACCTGGATGTGGAAGATAAACCATTATAAGGAGTTGTCCCTAAATTGTGGAATTATAATTCCTTTTGTGATGCACTGTTCCAGTTGGGGAATGTTTTCCTGCTAGATAAAGATGTGAAGATGGATAATAACAAAGTTATAGAAAAAGGCAAATTGGCATGCATATAACAATTGGTATAGTTGCAAATCTGGACTATGCAGTTTAGCAGGTAGTTGCAACAGAAGAGCAATTGGGATTGGACCTTCTGAGAGGTAATTTTATGATGGCATTATTTTGTACCAACATGAAGAATGGAATTTTTTTTAATTGCATCTTTTCTGAAATACAACTGTTAATTCTTTGTCTTAGAAAACTATCTTATTCTGTGCAGCTTAAATATTTCTATTTTAATTACACATCTTAATAAATATTCAGCTTGGTTATGTGGCTGTGAAATCATTTTAGAAACAATAACTGTTCAAAATATAATGGCTGATTTATTATCTTGGATCATGAATACAGAGCACATTAGACCAATTACTGCAAAAATTGTAGTAATTTCCCAACTATTTCCAATTGAAGTTAGATTTGTATTGATCTATATTCCCTTAATAGTCTAGGCCTGCATGTCATATATCAATTAATTTACCTATCTACCTACAGTATTTATCTGCATTTTAAAATTAACATAGCTGAATCTTAAGAAAAGGTCATAGTTTCCCTCTTGCAGAAGGAAACCATGATTATGGTTATTATTAAATTATTAGTATTCTTGTGGTTATTAAGTTTCTTGATGCCCAAATATAGATTGCAATCATTAAGTGAGACATCATGTCACAATTTAACAATCTCCTACTGGCTTCCCTTATTGACTTTACTACCGTTTCTTCAAAAAGATGACATTTTTGCAATGAAATTAAACCGCACCTACAAAATTAGTTCTAATTAAGACCCTGCTCACCCTGGGGTGCAGGAGATGGGGCAAGGCACACAGGGTGGGGATGGGGGGTGCAGCTGCCCTACTTAACACACCTCACATGACACCTTCCTCGCCACCTTCTGTGGCCACTTCCCGCCACTCGCACGCATCACCCCAGCCTCCATTTCGCCTTCAGATGCCTTCTGGAAAGCCCTCTGCAGCCGATAATAGAGTTCTGGGATGATCCGAAGCTCTGTTATTGACTGTAGAGGGCTTTCCAGAAGGCATCTGAAGGTGAAACGGAGGCCGGGGCGATGCAAGCGAGTGGCGGCAAGCGGCCGCAGAAATGGGCCAACAGTGGGCTCTTGCTCAGTGGGGCTGTGGGTGCCACTGCCGTGAGGTGAGTCAATAATTAGAACCCTCCAAAAAGAAGGCCTAGCCATTGGGGGTGTGTGTGAAAAGAAAATAAGACCTGGCCTCCTTTTTGGAGAAACATAATAGTTGGAAACTAACTGGAAATGTTGCAAATGAAGAGCATGTGACTATGAGATGCTGCAACCATCATTAAGTGAGGACCATCTGTATAACAATTTGTCCACATAAAAGGAATGTTGCTATCCCAGTTGTCAGTGAAATTGTACTGGAACTTATTTAGCTATTTCAGTCCCTGGTATTTCTGGAACAGATATGGGTAAATCTTTTGTCATACTATAATGGGGCTTTTATTAGTAGTATTATTACTATTACAGTGGAACCTCTGGTCACGAATGCCTCTCACCACGACCAAATTGGGTGCCGACCAAAAATTTTGCAAACTATTTACATCTTGTCATGTACAAAAACTCGGATGGCGATCAAACACAGCACGGCTGATTTCCCCTTCCGCACCTTTTTTTGTGTGTGTGTGCACATGCACAGTCAGTCTCGCTTCCAGTCACGACCAAATTGGATGCTGACCTAAGTTCTGAAATGAATTATGGTCGTTACCAGAGGTTCCACTGTATTGGGAAGCAAGCAGAGAAATGTCTGAAGTAATTAGAGGTGAGGTTTGTCACAACCTTGGATTGTCACAAATACAGAATCTAAATCTTTGCTGAATATGAGCAGCAAAAATACAAGAGATGCTACATGAAGCCTAGCTATATAGTTTGAAAATAAGGCAAATCTGATTTTAAGAATTCCTAGCAATTCAAATGAAATGCACAAAAAATTTAAAAGCATGTACTTAGAAAGTATATCAGACAAGTTGTTCTTACAGTTCTCTTGAGAGAAATGTGGTTCAGATCTAGATGTCCAGACGGGTCAGACTAAGTGTTTTTAGATTAGAACTATAACACAGCATCCCTCTTCGTATCTTTGGCAGATGCCTAGGCTTTCCTGCTTGGATGAAATGAGCCAGTCCTGTGGAATTCAGGAAACTGGTTTATCCAGCAGTTCTAAGAGGCAAATACACTTAACTTTTTGTGACGCCTTGACTCTTCCCTGTGGCATCTGAGCAAGCAACTTGGTTTCTGGCTTAGCTGCCAAGTTTTGGTGCCGCCCTCCCTGGGTTGCTTTTCAACTCCCTGCAGTTCTAATTGATGGGTGGAAACCTGCTCTGGGGATTTTGGAGTGAGGCACCAACAGAGTTTTTGGACTGGCGTGGGCACAGAGAACCAAACAAGAAATTTCAACAAGCAGCTGTCTTGCAAGAAAAACAAGCATTTGTGGTTTTTTGAAACCAAAGGAAAAAAAACCCATCTGATATAGTAGGAAGTATGTTACTAGTCCAGCTCGGTGAAATCTAATTTACAGTATCTTTTTTTCTGTTCTCTTTTATAATTTGCTAATTTAGGTTGGTATCTTGAAAATTAACCATATCCATATACTGTAAGTAGCTTCCTGATAAGAGATTAAGCTTACATAGTGAGAGTGAGACTGTATGATGGGTCAACCATTTAGTGGGTTTCTAATTATATTAAGTGCTTACACTCCAGGATAATTCAAAGATGATTGTGCAGCAAAAAACTTTGGCACACAACTGGAGTGTTTCACATCTAGTATGATGCATTTTCATCTAGGTTCCATCAAATCACTTAATAGCCAATAGCTTTTCTGCTCTGGAAAAAGAAATGTAGTAGGCAGTGATGTCTTATAGCTAAAATGAAATATGCTAGACAGCGATGTCTCCAGATAGCATACTAATGACACATTGTATAGCAACAGTGAACATGGATTAAAAGAAGAAATGCAATCTGAGACATATTAAGATGTCCCTGAGCTGGTCACTATCAAACATATTTAATATAGGATTTCATGCACCATATTGGATAATGGCAGTCCAAAAGTAGTAAGATTTGAGTAAACTGATAAAATGTTTGCATTTGGAACATAGCAAGACAGTGCTCTGCATTGGTTTGTTATATAGTGATATTTATTTTAGGGCATATATTCAGTAAAGCTTCTGACCATACCAGAGCTATGGTCTTAAGAACACACTTTTTTCTTTAACTCCACATCTGTGTGTAGTCCATACAACATATAGTCATTGGGCTTGAACAAGCACTATTCTACAAGCAAGGAGCTTTTCCCTCATCACTACAGGCTTTCCTTACAGTGGGATATGTAAAGCTGTGTTTTAAAAGAGAGAAACTGTAAAATTGTTGAAAATATCATTCATCCTCTTTTTGCTGGCTTAAGGGATATTCTTGGTATAGGATTATTTTCATTTTACATCCATAGATTCCCAAAAATATTTTAAGAGATTCCTAGCCCAATCTTCTTCCCCAAGAGAAAAAGTCCCCAAGAAGATTTGACATTGTTTCTTCGTTAAAAATGCATGTCCTAATTTCTTCTTATATTGGCTTATCAGCTTTTAGAGTTTATAAAACAACATGCATATTTATCTGTTGAGAATATCCATTATAGCACAAATAGCAAAAATACTAGGAACAGAAAGCATTACAATGGGGGAAAATAGCAGTCATGGAGCCAGAAGATTTAGGCAAATATTTATTCAATACATTGCCAGGTTGTGCTTCCATTTCAGAATGTTTAGCAAGAACCTTCAAACCTAGAACTGAGACACTAAGCAGCAACCAAACAAATATGTTCACAGCTTCATTCTCATTATTATGGAGGAACTGACCATAAGCCAGATAACATTGTCCTATGGTATTTTGATGGCTGAGCCCAAATGGTTTGGCTTGTGCTTTTGTTTCATAGGCCAATGGAACTGGAGTTGCTGATTCGTTTTTCAGAGCCAAAGAAGGATCTCTCTTACAATACAAGATCACACAATCACAGTATACCTGGAGTTTCGACCTTGACATAGCATGAGGCCCAGCCAGATGAATAGAAAACAAATGCTATACAGAGGGATTCTTGATAGAGTAGATATTCTATGCCTTTCCTTCTAGTACAGCCAGCCAAGTTTCAAATGATTAATGGACAAGGCTAAACCTCAATAAGAAATAACCTATATATTCTTCATTTGTTTTCCCCACTGAGCCATATCAGGAGGGTTGGCCATAATTCCCAATTACAGCTAATTCACATTCCATAATTTAAAAGGAAACTTCTGTATTGACAAGCAGTGCCAACATTAGCCCCATGCAGGATACAAAAGGAAAGCCTTTTGCTCTCCAACACAGCAGTGGTACGGAGGCAACAGCCTACCTGGATTGACAAAAAATTCAAAATATATTGCTGTGATTCCATCCTATGAACAGCAATCTGCAAAATCCTGTATGTTACTACAGGAACAAACTTTTGGGCTGGGTTAACAGGCTCTTTAGCTTAGACATTTCTTCTACCAAATCTTATAGTCCATGTTGCAGTATGAGGCTTCTGCCCATTTGCAATCCCAGCAGAAGATCTTTCTCAAATATAGCTCAGATTTTAGAAGATTCAGCTCTCTCAATCCAAGGTGATTCTGAATCGCTATTTCTAGATTCAGCTGGGAACTGACGAAATTCACTCAGCTGCCTTTCCAGAGCCTGATTTCGATGGTACATCTCCATGTAACTGGCCTGAATCTCGCGCTGATAACGCAAGACTTTTTCTTTTTCCTCTTGCCATGTTTTTCGTTCCTGCTCAAAGTTTACCACTCGCAGTTGGGCCTGGCGCCTTTCTCGCAACAATTCTGCCCATAGCCACTCAGTTCCTTCCGCACTCTCACCCTGCATTCCCCGACATTTAGAATCATCTGTTTCACAACCCAAAAAGTCCTGGCACGCTTGCATGGGAGACTCCCTGGAAGAAGGAATAGGGGAACTATGATCTGATAAGGGTTGGAAAGAGTCCCCCAACTGCGCCAGCTGTGAGTCCTTGGCTTGCACCTCTGTTCGAGCCTCCCGCAGCTGTGTTTTCAAACTGAAGATTTCACCCAGTTTCTGGGCCATCTCTTCTTGGGCATCGCGGAGCTGCTGCTTCAGCAATGAAATCTCTGCAGTTTTTTGACACACCTGTGAAAAAATATACTAGAATGAAGATAAGAAATTAACAAAGAAAATGTAGTAAGGTAAGAGAGTCTATGAGATGATGGAATATTTCCATCAGAGGCAACAATGACAAATCTAGATACAAAGGGAGATGATAGGATAGCTCATACTGAAGGGTTTTTTTGTGCCTTTACATCTGAAACCTAGTTTCATGGTTGGACAAATATCTACTATGGAAGTAATCTTGTCAGTTATCTAACAAGAATATACCTGCTTCATAAAGAAGTCCAAAAAGTCAGTTTAATTCATTACTTGCACTCAGCATGGATATTAGAACTAAGATACCTTGATTCCCTGAAAATAACATATATCTTGAAAATAAGACCTAGCATCCTTTTACGTGTGTGCCTAATATAAACCCTACCCCCAAAATAAGCCCTACTCCTAGGGACCACCTGCATAGCCAGTCGCCCATTCTGTTTGGTTGCTCATGGTGCCATGGCCAACAAGGTGAGGCGGGGTAGTGGTGAAGTTGCCCTACGCATCCTGCACTGGCTTACCTCAGGACTCCACAACCAGGCCATCCATATCCCAGTATCTGCCTTGTGGCAGCACCAGCAACCATGTGCAACAGTAATCCACATGGCTGCCAGCCCACTTCTGCTTGCTCGTGGCTGCAATGGAGCAGGAAGCTGAGTGTTATGCTGGTGCCGTAGCCACTAAAGCATGGATGGCATGGCTGTGGGGGCCCAGAGATAAGCCATTGCGTAGCGTGTGGGTCAATTCCACCTACCTCACCTCGTGGCCATGGCATCAGTTCATTGCTTGGCCTCTTGCTCCATTGTGGCCATGAGCAAGCAGAAATAGGCCAGCAGCCATGTGGGGTCCTGCTGGTTGAGACTGCTGGTGCTGTGGCCACAAGGCAAGGGTTGGTTGTGGGTGGCCTGGCTGCAGGAGCCTTGAGGTAGGCCAGTTTGGGGCGCATGAGGCAGCTTCATCCCCCCCTGCCTTGAGGCAGCGGCAGGCACTGGCACACCATGAACATGCAGAAGAACTGGGCCTACCATACACGGGGGGAGGGGGAATAAGACACTGCACAAAAATAAGCCCTAGTGCTTATTTTGGGACCCCCCCAAAAAAATAAGACCGGGTCTTATTTTCATGGAAACACAGGTAATATTTTGTGCATACTTCTCACCTCCCATTTGGTCTCCTCCAGTTTCGGACTGAGGCGTTCTGCTTGCTGCTGCTGCAACCTCAGCTCTTCACAGTGGCTCTGTTGAAGGTCCAGTTCTTCTTGCAGCCTCTTCTTCTCCTGCTGTACTTTGTAGAGTTGTAGCTGAAGTGCCCTCTGGCTGCGCTGGGCTTGGTACATTACCTGTTGCAGCTTGGCCACATACATTTGCTTTAGCTCATCCAGCTCTTCCATCCAAAGACGCTGTTTGTCTTCAAACACCTGCCAGAGTAAGAGAAGACTATGGTGGGTTTACAAAGATTAGGCTTCCTAGGGAACACCACATCCATTTCTTTCAAGAGATGGCATAAAAGTCACAGCTATACATAGATACACTGCAGCACTGAATCAGTCCTAAGATTTTGCTGCTCATTGGAATTAGCCAGTAACTTATAATCAAACTGCTTAAAGGAATATGAAGATGCAAGATTAAATTTAGCTGTAATTAAACTTAATTTTTTTCTATAAATTTCTTGCTACCCAAGATTTTATAGATGGCAAAACAAATATCCTGGTGGTATCAGTACTATTGTCAACTCCCAAGACTGGAAGACAACACACACAGGTATTGCTCTGATCTCTTAAAGAAATAAAAGTCACAGATTGCAATATAGCAGCCTATCCCAAACTGGTACAGGTAGTCCTTGAATTACAACCACAATTGAGCCCAAAATTTAATTGCTAAGTGAGGCAATAGTTGCATTTGGCCCTATTTTACCTTTCTTGCCAGAGTTTTTAAGTGAATCACTGCAGTTATTAAGTTAGTGACATGGTTGTAAAGAGAATCTGGCTTCTGCATTGATTTCCTTAACAGAAAGACTTAAAACATATCCCTGGGACATTGCAACCATTATAAATATGAGCCAATTGCCAAGCATCTGAAATTTGATCATGTGGATTCTGCAACTGTTGTAAGTATGAAAAACAGTCATGACACTTTCTTCAGTGCCGTTGTAACTTTGGTCACTGAATGAATGGTTGTAAGTTGAGAACTACATGTATTTTCTTTAACTTCTACCACGGGAAATATTACCTGTCATATCTGGGTTTGAGAAAGCTGCTGTACATAATATTTTCCATCCTTTAATCTAGATTGTTCTCTTTTCTGAATTCATTTAATTATTTAACAAATAAAGCAAGGATTTTCAACCAAACCATTTCAGAAAAAAAATTGTGAAGGTTAATTCATTTGATTGCCTATGACATATAAGAACTGTTGGTCAGGGGAAGAAGGTTGGAGGCAACATGCCAACCACCTAAGGCTATAAGCCTGGTGAGCAAGGCTCGCTATACACACTTCTATCCTGGCAGAAGGATCATAAAGGTGGGGGAGGGGGAGGTTTAAACTTCCCTCAGTGCTGTCTTCCCCCACCTTGATAATTAGCTCAATAACACCATTACTTTGGAATGCTCAGCTCTGAAGTGATGGCTCCCCAGTGAGACAGCTTCATTCAATTTTCCCCTTTCTTGGTGAAGTATGCAAACAAAATGCAGGGATTTGTGAAGCAAGCTGAGAGGAAATATTGAAATTTGAAGTTACACTCTCAACAAATTTTAAGATTATTTTAAGACCTGCTCTAACTACATTAAAAATTACATATATTTGTAGCTTCAAAATGTCCAATAATGTTCTCCAAAATGTCATAGTGTCTTGATTACTATAATATTCACCATATGGGCCTACCCTCAAAAGTATCCATAAGGTTTAGTTGGTTCAAAGTGCAGTAGCCCACATTGGTTTTGTGCAAATGTAGAATTGCACATGTGTCACCTCTTTTGGGGAGCTGCATTAGTTGCCAATTTGCTTTGTGGGTCTAATTCTAATCATTAATATTAAAATATTAAGACAGGATATGTCTAATAAAAAGGTCTAGGGGTGATATAACAGTGTTCCAATATCTAAAGAATTGCCACAAAGAATATTTTCCACAGCACTTGAAGGCAGGACAAGAAGCAATGGATGGAAAGTAACCAAGGTAAGAACCAATCTAGAACTAAGGACAAATTTCCTGACAGAACAATTAATCAATGGAATGAGTTGCCTCCAGAAGTTGTGGGTGAACCATCACTGGAGGTTTTTAAGAAGAGATTGGACAACCATTTGTTTGAAATATTATAGAGGTTCCTGCTTGAACATGGGACTGGACTAGAAGATCAAGGCCCCTTCCAACTATGTTATTCTGATCAACAGCCAAAAATGGAAATCAATTCCCAAATATCCAGGCTCCTTCACACAGGATGTGGTTCAAGGTAGCTCATTTCTTAATAAAAACCATCACTTCCCATTGACATAATACGTACTGCAAACAACTCAGGCAAGTCACACAACTCTTCCTACATAAACTTTCTTTTCTGACTCTTATAAATTACAAACATAATGAGATGTATCTGAGAAATTAAAAAAGTAGGTTGAGGACTAGATCAGTGATAGGATTTGCCTCAGCTTGGGTGTGGAAAACAGACATAGGAGCTTCAAATAGGATTTTTGCAAATAAATCAGAATTACTTGTCTATTTGCCCAAATATATGTTATTCATTTGTACCACGCTGAAAGCATTTTAAAAAAAAAGGGGGGGGGAAGCGAAGCAACCAACTGCCTCTCTATAAAAGCTTTCCAGCTTCATTGCCTTGAGGCAATTTTTATTCATCAAGAGGTAGCTATGCAAGTGGCTATTAAAATGCTTATAAGAAAGGTTAAAGAATGGATAACACTATTACAGAGTCATGTGGAGAATTTTACAAACTGAGATGAAGCCAAATCCAGCAGGCTAATTGAATTTGTGATATACATAGGACCTAAAAATTTACCCACCTGTGTGAAGGGGTCATCATTCTCACTCAGATTTCTCTTAAGCTGACGGAGCTCCACGCCTTTCTCATTCAGTCGGTCCTCAAGCTGCTTCACTACATCTTCCAAAGAATACGTGGGCTCATACGGAGGGGGTGGTTCCACTGAGCTCTGTAGTCGACTCAGGCTCTTGCAAGACAGTGGAGCTTTCTCTACTGCCAAAGGATCTCGTGGTCCCCGAGAAACCCTATCTAAGGAACCACCAATGTGGTTGATGTTTCCTATGGAAGCACTCAGCTGATTTGGACTAGGCTTGAAGCGGGGGTTGTACGTAGGAAAGCTCTGAATGGAGTTTGTGCCCTCATCAAGACTGATGGTGTGCAGCAGATGGCCACGCAGAGGTCCACGTTGCGAGGAGTTGCCAGTACTGCTCTGGGTTAAGAGCGTGTGCAGACTCCCATTGCTTTTTGACATCTTCTGTCCTTTGCTGGATGACAGTCCCTGCATAGACAATAAGCTCCTCCCGGGCACCACCTTGAATGCTGAGGGCCTGATCCGACACTGAAAATAATACAGTGGCCATTAGCAGTTAAATTGGCTTTTGCACACTGGGTGAATTAGTTTAGCAAGATACTTTAGCATAGCAGGAATGCAACGAAATAAGCATATCATCATACTTGTAGAATTAGGTCATTTAGATCAACTTGCTTCTCTCCTACCCATATTCAGCTTTTTCGTTTCTTTCAACTGGTTTTTTTTTTTGTAGACGTGTTTCATTATCAAACTAGGTAACATCATCAGTGCTGATCAGAAAGGAGTGCACCAAAGACCCCACAGTTCAACTCTGAGCTACAAATATTCTCTTTTATTAGTAAGATCTAAAGTGGTAAACAATATTTTTTTTCCTAGTCAAGTCAGAATGGGGGGAGAGATTTCCTTTGCAGCAGCTTTCCAGAGATTAAAACCTGTTTTTAACTATACAAGGTGGAAGCAACCTGTCTGGTTGGCATTAAATAAGGATACTGTTGAGAAGAATTAAGCAGTATTGTGGCATTACTGATAGCACTATTAGCACTGTTTCTCATTGCCTAGATTGGTATTAGCATTCAGGATCCTGTTTCAGGGCTAGATGAATCATTCAGAGCAGAAAAGATTCCTCTGCTCCAACTCCGATATGGATGATTGTGATTATCTATCTCAGACAAAAATAGCTTTCTTTAGCTTGGCTTTTCTGCTGCTTTAGAGAGTCTCCTGGAAATGATAATAACTAAATTAAGTTTAGCATATCTGACAGGCAAGTTCTCAGCAATCACTTTCACATTTTTCAGAGATAAACAGATCATGTTGCAAAAGCCTCTGCACTTAACATCAGGGCCTTGGAGGCATCACTTCTTTAGGTACCATGACACTAAACTAACTTGGAAGTGGAGAAATAAGATCTGTGTATGGATCAAGTATTTTTCAAGCCAGCAGAGGAGCAGCATACTAAGTGACATCTCTAAACTAACAAGTGATTTAATATGTAAGAACCGGCTTGGGGTAAATGTTCACCACCTAGCCATTCCCACTCTAAAAATTCAGTAGCCGATTCAGTTCTGTTCAGGGAAGATTACAATTAGCTCAGTTCCTCTGATCCATTAGCTTCTTAGTTTCACACATCATCACACAGCCTTCCCAAAGCACATGCTAACTATAAATCTGTATATTTCAACACCACAAAACTCAGAAGTATTCTAGACCTACTCGACAAAGAACAAATATATTTGTTTCATGCCAGAAAAGTATTTAAAAAAAAACTGTTACCACCTTCTTGAAATCCATACCTTGTCAAAGCGTCCACGTTCAGGCAAAGAACTCTTGGAAAAATCTGCTCCTCGGTGATTGTCCTGGAAGTACCGCTCAGGGGACTGATTCTCCCGGTCACTCTCATAATCCCGTTTAAAGCCACCACCAGAGGACTGATGCTTCTTCTCCATCCGAACATCCCGTTTTCCCCCATGTAGGTAGCCAGAGATTTCACGCTGTGATATTCCTTTCCGGAGCAATCCATCTGGCTGGCGCATCCGTCGCAGACCTCCTGATGCAGAGGGTGAGAACTCTTGTTTCTCTACTAGACTGCCCACACTGCCCATATCACAGTTGTTGTCAGGCTCAGAATCCAGAGAATGAGGATCAAAGAGACAATGGCTGAGGTCACAGGTCACATGAGAGGCCTGTGCTGTTGCCATGGAGATTTAGAGATAATTCCAGCACTGCCAAAAGAAATCATATATAGAAAAATTAGTGATAACTTTGATCCCACCAGCCCCTGGGGACATCGATCCCAATCTATTCCTGACAGTCCAAGAATGCCAGTTAATCATATCACAGGGATAAGAAAATGGTAATCTTTCAAGCTCACTAACTTCAATGTCAAAATCCCCAGTTTTTTCAAAGTTAAAAAACAACAACCCAATACTCAAAGACATCTGACTACACAAAGAGAACTATTGTGATTTTCTCAACAAAAATTCCAAAATGATTTGCCCATTGCTTTCTTCAAACACTACTGCTAACATTTGACTCCTGGCTATTGCTTTACTCACCTTCTGTTAACTACTGTCGAAATGGTGCCTCACCAGGAAGAAACCTTTCCAAAAAAGCCCTAAGTTCCACCCAGTTCAGGCCTAAATGTTTGTTGCACCCTTTCTATGACATGCCAATTCCAAAATCAAGCTCCTCCCCTTACTCTAGGCAATACTGGAATTACTTGTACAGCCACCAGCTCTTTATTGATCAGAAGGGATCAATCTTGGGCTGATCAGCATATAAGGTTTTCTAAGAACACCAAAAGCAAATGATAATCACTGGCCTTCTCCCCTGCTTACTTGGCTTCGTATACGGAGCTCTGCTAGCAGCAAAGCAGTAGTTGTCCTCAACTTACAACTAGTTGTTTAGTGACCATTTGAAGTTACAATGGCACTGAAAAAAGTGACTTACAACTAGTCCCTACACTTATAATTGCATCATCCCTATGGTCATATGATCGAAATTTGGGTGTTTGGCAACTGGCATATATTTATCACTGTTGCAGCTTTCTAGAATCATATGATCATCATTAGTGACCTTCTCAACCAACTTCCAACAAGCAAAAATAATACGGAAACTTGATTCACTTAATGACTGTGTGATTCAGTTAATAACCATGTGAATTTCTTAACTGTATCAAAGAAGGTTATAAAATAAAGCATAACTAACTTAACAACCACCTTGTTTAGCAACAAAAATTTGGGTTCCAATAGTGATTATCAGTCTAAAACTATCTACAAGTGATTAAATGGTCAATCAGAACATCAGACAATGCCCCTTAAACAGTGTTACAGAAAAGTCTGATTTGATTTTATATGATCTTATCAAAGTGATACTAGTAGTGCAACTGGAGTCCTTCCCCCTTCATAGATGGTTTTAATTCTTTCCACAGTCCAATTTAACATATGAGTGCAGTAGAAAAAAAGATGAGATGTATAAGGTTGTAGTGGTTTCTTCTCCACTGTTCTGATTTCTCAGCTTCTTGCTGCACCTGGGGTTTCCAGAACCATCACCAGGACATGTTCAAGAACATGTTTCAAGAACATGTTAGCTTGGCTTCAGGGCTTGGATACAGATGTAAGAAAATAGGCATTTGGTGTAACAATGGATCAGCAGTCAACATTATTTATTAATACTCACTGCTATCCACCAATTCTCAGTAGTTAACAATAGCCACAATAAAGTTACAGTACAATAAAAGAAAAGAGAAAATTATTTTAAAATATACAATCACTAACAATAATACTGTAAATAATAATAAACCAATGATGTAGTTTCATATTTCACAAGCTCTGCCATTCAATTTTTCTATACTTTACAAGAAGCCAATAATATTGAGTGCCAATCCAATTTCTGCTGAGAAGGCATTCCATGCTACAAGTATTCCCATTCAGAATTGACACTTGAGTGATTCAAGTCCCCTTGGCTTGCAAAAGTGGGAAACCACAAATAGTTTCTCCCAGAATGACCAAATGAAGATTTATACTATTTACTTCCAACCATTCAAAACACTGCACTTCAGTCTACTATCCCCACAAAGCAGCTTTAACTTATACAGTGGTACCTCTACTTACAAAGAGCTCTACTTACAAAATTTTCGACTTACAAAATTTTTTTCGAGAAAAAAATAGTCTCTACTTACAAATTATGTTCCAAGATACAAAAGGCCATCAGCTC
>JAEANM010001416.1:0-28009 GCA_017656035.1 Myanophis thanlyinensis
ACAGAGGCCTTCAGGAAAGGCTTGCCGGCTGCAGAAGAAATGGGCCAAGCCATGTGTGAGGCCTGGCTCCAACTATCCAAAGGTATATCATATGATCTACCCACACTACCTTTGTGATTGACCGGTAGATCATGATCACTGTATTGGGCACCCCTGGCATAGTATATGAGTGGATCTAAGCAGTATGGCTTTTTGTAATTGATAGATAAAATTTTGTCAATATTTGTATGAGCTGCCTAAGACTTTTTGTGATGACACTCTGTGTGCTGATAATCATTCAGATTGCCATGGTTAGTTTATTATTAGTTTTGATGATGATGATATTAGGGAAGACTACAGAATTGTAAATAAATAAATGAATTGATTCTTTTCAAATAAAAACTTTCTACAATTCCATTTATATATTTATATCTCAATTTGGTTTTATAATATTTTTACCTCAGAGGAACCAAATCTGCTTTTGATAAATTAGGGAATTTTGTGTGAGCTCTAGATATATAAGCTTACCCTTTATTTGATTTTCCTCTAAACATTTTAATCTTGGCATATTATATTCTACTATATAAATGTTTATTTCTGTGGCAAGAAAAAAAAATTATGAGTTCCAATAATATAAAATTTGACTTCTTAGAAAAAAATCCTCTAGTGCTATTTTTTAAAACTTTCCCAAGCTTTCCTTCAAGATACTTTTTGATTGCAATTTCCAGATTTCTCAGCAACATGTCAGCATTTCTTAATGCATTAACATAATATTCCAAGAGTAGCCTTAGAATATAATACCTTGGTTTGTAGTGGTTGTTCAATAGGCAATTGGTTTTGCCTACATTATAAACTTGTCCAGACTAATTTGAAGATACCTTCCCCCAAAAACCCAGGATGGGTACGTGAGTACTGAAAACTGGACAGGGGGTGTATTTTCACAAAAACATGGTGAAGTCACTCCTATTGATTTAAAGATTGGCAAATAAGATTAGATATTATGTCCAATATGTTTATGCTCTTTGTATTACAGATGACATCAATACTACTTTCATATTTAAGTTTTGTTTTGGAGTCATCTATTTTTTGTGTGCAGCAAAAAGACATTTTCAAATATATTAATGTTCCAAATGATATTCCTTCCCCCCCCTCCCAGCCAAATCTGGATGGTATCTGTGTATCACAAAGTGATATTTAAAAGAATTAGTTGCTCCAAAGTGATATTTAAAAGAATTAGAAAAGAAAGTGAATTAAAGTTTAATTGTTAAATGCATTAAGAACCTGCGTATTAATTAAGTGATTGCTGATGCCTTCCTTGCCATGAATTGCACTTTCCCCTGCTCTTATATTTTGCTGACTACAGGCTGTACTATGCTTTCAAGCTCAGCAGTGGCACCATGAACACTCAGAGCAGCCAGCCAGGAGAAGCAGCCAACTTTTGTCGATGTTAAAGACTAGGGCTCGTTACCAATTATGTTAAAAGTCAAACCTGCAATTGCTTCTTGGCTGTCCAGCAAGCCAAGAAAAGTGGTTTCTGTGGTTGAGTTTTTAATTAAAGGTTTGGAACATCGTACCTGAGATCCTAAAGGTCTGCAAATCAGTTCAGGACTTATTTCTTAAGGGACAGGAAGAGCTGCATAAGCAGAAAATGCTAGGAGAGATATATCTGGCTGGGAAAGTTATAGAGAGTGGCTGGTTTTGTAAAGTAGCTTTGCATTATACTTTGATATTAGTTTGTTGCCAGTTTGGTCCAGCTATTTTTATATCATCTTGCTAAGATTCGTTCTCTTGCTGTCTCTGGATGTTAGAAGAAAGGGTGGAAAAGTTTCTGGTGATAGCATGTAGGACTTAAACATACCTTGGGGGCATGAGATTTGCAGTGGACAGGATCAGAACATTCAGATTCAGAACATTCAGATTCAGATTCGGCATCTTTATAATAATTTCTTGTTTAGTTTCCACTACAAAAAATAGAAATGTTCAGACACAGCAGGCCACAATAGCTGTATGTCTAACTACATTTTGAAATTAGTAAGTTATAGACCTGTTATCAAGATTCTAATCAAAAAAATATTTAAAAGCAAGTATTTTATTATTTTCTTTTATTTTCAAATAAAGAAATCCAAATCTTAGCTTATAAGATTTGAAGATAGGTGATATAAAAACGCAAAAGTGGCAATATTTATTATTGGAGGTAGTCTCCCTCTCTCCCTCCCTCATCTTTACTGGGGCCAGCTAACTGAAATGTGAGGAATCTTTCTTGTTCCATCTAGCCATTATTCTTTTTTTTTGACATTTTCTGCAAGGCAATTAAATGTAAGTGTTGACTGACAAGTTAAACTGGCAGGAATAGATTATCTGCTTTGGAAGAAGCATTTACACAATCAATATGAATTCATTTGAGAAATGGAAGCAATTTAGGGAAATATCCACTCTTCATTTTGGTTTTGTCTATTTACCAAAAAATCATATAGAAAACAATCGTGGAAATGCCATGTAGAAGTAAACATCTGTATTAAATAGTTTACCAGACAGAAAAGGATTGTACAGTTATTTTTAATTATATAGGGTTTTTTTTCTTCCATCAAGCTCAGTAATTTCCCCATTTATTACAAGCTGACTTGAGGAGACATTTAAGAAAATCTTTTTCTAGATAAAACCCTGTTATAAATGCACAGTATGGTCAGATTGACTTCTTAAAGTCTTTTAAAAGAATTGTCTTCAGGGACTTTATAGAAGAATGAATCAAGGCAATTTGTTGATGCTTTTATACAATGCAATAAAGCCTTTTAGATTCACACTTGAGACCTTATAATAACAAGATTAACAATAACTCTTTATAAAAACATTTAGTAGAAATTCACTTGGAGGCTGAGAATTCCCATAAGATCATAAAAATCTGACCAGCTACTCCTTGAGATCATATTTATTAGTTACTTTAAAACAGTAATAACAAAACTCCAATGTGCATTTTCATCAACCTTTAACAATTTCAATTGTTGGACTTTCACAATAGACAATACTCTTTTCAAATAATGTCATAGAATTCATTTTTTTTCATTTTTTCTTTGTTCCCTTTCACAAGAGTCTTCAAAACATTACCAAGCTTTTTTTTGTAAATTCACTATAGAAAAATTATCAATATCACACTGTTGATTTATTGGTTATATAATCCTTTTAATCATTAAGACATTAGCCAGTTACTTTTGTATGCCAAATGTAACATCTTTTTCCCTATAATTCTTGTAGCCTATAATTTATAAATCCACTTTCAGTTCAGTCTCAAGTTTGTCAATTAGAACTTGTTCCACTCCCATAATGACAGTCTATCCATAGACATTTTTTCCTAAGTGTTCTTATTTACAGTAATTGTTATCTTTAGTTTCCCCTAGTTTGCTCTAGTGTCCTATTTTTAAAATCTTATCATATATTCATTTAAAAAATTCAGAACAAAGACATTTCCCTACATGATAATTCTTTATAATTAATTCAAAAATCTTATTTCAAATTCATCTAGATCCTTAGTTTGTAACTTTCTAAAATCAAAAATTTAATTACTGTTTTGCTGTTTATTCCAACATATATGTGTGTTCTTAAACTTCTAGTTAAAACTTCTTTTGCTAAGGATTGAAGGAAACTCACCAAGTGTTATCAAACTTGTCAATCCAAAGCTGAAAAGTTAATAATTTGTGAAAGTTTAAAACAAACAAATAAATAAATAAATAAAGTATGCTTAGTGTCTTTTCAAATGAACCAACTGTAATTAGAGGAAGATGGTTATTTCCTTGTCTCCCAGAGCTCTAAACATGCTGGACACAACTCTTTTGTGAACTCCTTGCAACTGTATGGACCACTTGTGAATGATTTCAAGTTCTCTCCTTGTCCAGTGGGGAATTATTATAGAGCCACTCTACTTGCTTGCTCTTAGTTCTATCATGAGCATCAGCTCCATTGTTTGGAACTGTTTTCAGACTGCCATTTCTTCTTCTGAAAATTTTAGCTTTTTATTTACAGTATTACATATCCATATCAAATAAATTGATAACGTAAGATATATAAGTAAATTGATGACATATTTGAATATCAATCCATCATTAAAATAATTGTATAAAACTCATTTCTAAATATTCAGAGTAATTCTAAATCATACACATCACATCACCTCCTTCATTATTTAAGACTATTTACATTACTATGCTGCATCAGTTAAGAGTAATGTTCATTGATCTACCTTTATAACCTTAAAGAACCTCCTGTGGGGTCTATATAAAATATAAATAAAGGCAAGGGTAATTTACAAAAAAATCCCTGAGGTTATCATGTGAGTATAGGAAAAGTAGTAACATTTTCCTTTGAAAGAAAATACATTGGAATCTATTTCATAATACTATTATATTTTTAGTGCTGTCCATGCTTCAGAATTATTTGAAAGACTTTGTATGACTCCTATAATTAAGGCAGCCATATACTTTTTCATATCATATAACTAGTGATCTAAGGTTGTTGATTTCCTCTCAGGCAAGAGTTCATTAGTCTTTGAAGAGCACTCAGAAGCTACAGCTGGTCAGTGTGGGCAGTGTTGGGCAGGTTTCCACTGTTAAGAGATGCCTAATGTGTTGCTGGAGGAAAACAAATGATGACTCCAAGCGGACACGACTTACAGCTGTGGAGTCAGTCTTTGTTTTATTTCAGGCCTACCTCATGGAGATAAGAATGGCAAAATAGCATAATTTCTGTTTCATAATTTATTGCGTCTATAGAGTGTTGCTTGATGGCCCTGATTCAGATTACTCAGTCATTCCTGGGACAGAAGAGCTTGGTTAATCATCTTCAGGGCTGTGCAAAGGAATTTGTTCAATACCTGACAAAGTCACTTGAATTCATTCCCAGTTGGAACCCTATGCACGATGCAAGTACCTGGGGTCTTAGCCAGTTATCTGGAAACAGTTTGAACCTGTTGCACCTGATGAAGTGGACAGCATATCATGAGATACTTTGTAAAATATTTTATCAACATTTCCACACATCATTAAAATATTCAATTTTTAAAAAACAAGATAAGTCTAAATTGTGTGTATACTTGTTTTAGACTTTACTGTAACTGCCTTTTATTTTCAGATTTTTACTAATTCCTGTATTAGCATCTTCAGTTGTTCTTTTGTTTTCTTCCCTTAGTACTTTTTGCAATTCTATTTTTAACACCTCATTCTTTAGAAACTTCCATCCATCTTGAACTCCTGTTCTTTTTACCTTGTCCTTCCATGAAGTCCTATTTAGTTCTTTAAAAGTTTAAAAACTTTCTTTTTTGTAGTCCAAGATATGCATTTGGTTTGATTCTCTTAAAATCAAGAATTCTACAATTACATACAATCTATTCTCAAATAGTTAATTAGTTGTGCATACAGATAGCTAGATTTGCAAATTATTATATTTTTATATTTCAGTCAGAGATCTAAGTACCAGTAACTGATATGAGCTGCTTCAAATTGTGATTTTAAGTACATTTATCAAATAGCAGTCTATAAGGGTGATTAAAGACAAAGATGGAAAGGTGCTAACAAGTGAGGAGAGTGTGCAGCGAAGATGGAAGGAATATTTTGAGGAACTGATGAATGAGGAAAATAGGAGGGGAAGAAGAGGGGAAGAGGAGAATATTGTAGAATAGGAAGTAGCAAAGATTAGAAAGGCTGAGGTGAGGAAGGCTGTAAAGAGAATGAAGAGTGGAAAGACTGTTGGTCTGGATGACATACCAGTGGAGGTGTGGCAATGTCTAGGAAAAGACAGCAATGAAGTTTCTATCTAGTTTGTTCAACAGGATTTTAGAGAGTGAGAAGATGCCTGAGGAATGGAGAAAAAGTGTTCTAGTGCCTATCTTTAAGAACAGGGTTGATGTGCAGAGTTGTAGCAACTACAGAGTTATAAAGTTGATGAGCCACACAATGAAGCCATGGGAAAGAATAGTGGAAGCTAGGCTAAGAAAGGAAGTGGATATCTGTGAGCAGCCGTATGGCTTCATGCCCAGAAAGAGCACCACTGATGCAATTTTTTCCCTGAGAATGTTAATGGAAAAGTATAGAGATGATCAGAAGGAGCTGCATTGCATCTTTGTGGATTTAAAGAAAGCATATGACAGAGTTCTGAGAGAGGAGCTTTGGTACTGTATGAGGATGTCAGGACTTGCAGAGAAGTACATCAGAATAGTTCAGGATATGTATGAGAGGTGTACAACAGTAGTGAGATGTGCTGTAGGTCAGTCAGAGGAGTTCAAAGTGGAGGTGGGGCTACATCAAGGATTATTTATTTATTTAAATTTAAATTTATATACCGCCCCCTCTACCTAGGGACTTGGGGCAGTTTACAGCAGATAAAAATACATAGACAAAATTTAAAAACCAATTTAAAACAATTAAATGAGCTGATATTTAAAATTACAGTTAAAAGTTAAATTAGAATTAATTATAAAATTTAAAAACCAAGAATTAAAATAACCCTGGGGTGTCAGGCCAGGCTGGCTAGCTGGAAAAGATGAGTTTTTAACGTACGTCGGAAAGGTCGTAAATCAGTAATGGTCTGAATCTCAGGGGGGAGTTCATTCCATAAGGAGGGCGCAGCCACAGAGAAGGCCTGAACCCTCAGGGCCGTCAGGTGACATCGACCCAGCGGTGGCAATAAATATAATAATCAGGATAAGCTCTGAGTCCCTTCTTGTTTGCTATGATGATGGACAGATTGACAGATGAGGTTAGACAGGAATCCCATGGACAATGATGTTTGCAGATGACATTGTGATCTGTAGTAAGAGCAGAGAGCAGGTGAAGGAACACCTGGAAAGGTGGAGGTATGCTCTGGAAAGAAGAGGAATGAAGGTCAGTCATAGTAATACAGAATACATGTGTGAGAACAAGAGGGAGGGAAGTAGAACAGTGAGGTTATAGGGCTGAAGTCAAGAAGGTGCAGAAATTTAAGTATTTGGGGTCAACCGTATTTGAGTGTAGTATTTGAAGTATTTGATGGGGTTGGAATGGGTGGAGAAAGGTGTCGGGAATGTTATGTGATAGAAGTATGTCAGCAAAAATCAAAGGAAAGGTGTACAAGACAGTAGCGAGACCAGTTATGCTGTCTGGGTTATAGACTATAGCAGTGAGGAAAAGACAAGAGGCAGAGATGGAGGTAGCAGAGATGAGGATGTTGAGGTTTTCTTTAGGAGTGACCAGGATGGACAGGATTAGGAATGAGCACATCAGAGGGACAGCTCAGGTCGGCTGTTTTGGGGACAAGATCAGAGAGGCCAGATTGAGATGGTTTGGACATGTGCAGAGGAGGGAGAGTGGTTATATTGGTAGAAGGATGTTGGAAATGGAGCTGCTAGGCAAGAAGTCAAGAGGAAGGCCAAAGAGGAGATATATAGATGTGCTAAAAGAGGACATGAAGGTGATTGGAGTGAGAGTGGAGGATGCCAAGGATAGAGTTGGGTGGAGGCAGTTGATTTGCTGTGGTGATCCCTAACGGGAACAGCCAAAAGAAGAAGTATCAAAAGCATATGGTTTATATAAACTCGGTTCTTGGAAATCTTTCATACCCAAAATAAAATAAAAACTATTTGCATAATGAATTTAGCATGTGTCAGTTGTGGAACATTGCATTTCAACTGGCAAAGTATTTGGGGCTGTTAACAATGTGGGCCTGAACAAAAGAAACTACAACAAAACACATTATAATTTAGCATGTTGTATAAAATAAGCTTAAAAACAATGGTTCACAGGTTAGTGTGATATATGAACTTAGAACTCCATTTTGGACCAGCATATGTGGGACAAATATTTTCTTCATATAGACCTGTCACTTCAGTAAGATCATCAAGCTGGAACCACAGGATGTTTGTTTGGCAATAATGACAGACAGGACTTCTTTGTTTTCCATCAGAGCAACTGTTTTGCGGAGCATCCTTTCCCTTGAGGTAAAGTATGCTGAAGTCATCATTCAATATTCTGAAAACATTTATTTGTGTTGAGATTGGTATTTCATAATAGCCAATGCCACAATGAAAATGGAAGTCATTTAGCATACAAACATTTACACCAATTAACTAATTGTTAAAAAGGATGAATCTGTCTGTCTGTTTTCACTTATACATTCTCAGCCACCTGATTGTAAAAAGGCAATTTATAATTCCAGCACATTTATGTACAAGACCCTAGAATTACTGGTTTAAAGGTAGAACTATTATATTGCCAGAGACATAAAAACAAAGCTGGAAGGAATAGGCTCGGTAGTCAATTATACGCAATAATTCTGTTACCTATCCAAAGCAAGAGTTATTGCACACTTAAGCACCAGTTAGTTTTCACTGGTCCTGTACTAACTAATTAACCACCTAACCTACTATATATATTTACACTTCTTAAAATATATTTAATTTAATAAATAAAGGAGTATTGGAACAATTATAGTTTGTTTGTGGACATTCTTTTTAATAAAGAATTTGTTTATCCTTCTCATCTTTTATACTACCTTCTCCTATTGGTGTTTTATGATTATATTACTTTATTGAGAGCTTCTGCACCAGAGACAAATTCCTTGTGTGTTCAATCACACTTGACCAATAAAGTGTTCTGTTCTGTTCTGTTAATTCAAGAGTTATTCCTACATTTTAATTTTTGGTTGTTTGTCAGATTTGAGGAAAAGCTTTCTTTGCCAGGAAACAAAAGAGGAAAAAAGTAAAATAAATTCTTTTCAAAATTGGATATACAAGTCAAGGTTTTATTGTTTCTACCAGAAAATTTAAAATTCTGCACGGAAGTCATACATTTTTCAGACATGACAAGCCACAAGTTCAAAAGGTGAAAGCAATTAAATTGCTTAAAGGGGAGTAAAAAAAAGAAAATTTGGTATCATTTAAGCAGACAGTTTACATTTTCAGTTTGGAAGTACAAATGAATGAAACAATAATTAAATCTGCCTATGCACTTAGAACCAAGTATTTTACTATTTTTACAAGTTGGTTTTGGTCCTGCCATAGCAAATACTGTTATATCAGGGCATACAGGATAGGTGTAAACATTGCATCAGGACTAGATATTTTGTGGTACATGTGGTTGTCCACAATTTCCTTTTTCCAGAGCCTCTTTCATAATGTATCATTTACTAGAAAGGATTGCTGCTAAAATAAGTGACATTTTATCAACTGTAATGTTCTAGAAAGGAATAATGTATGAGATTTTTTGACAAGCATTTTTCCTCCTGGATACACCATTTCCCCCCTTTCTCCTGGCTTTAATGTACTTTGCATCAATTGCACATGTATTACGAACAGCATATTGTGCAATCTAATCAAATACTGTCATGGATCATATTCAAATATTCCTTAACAGTAGATAGAAAAGCAAGGCAGATAGTATTATCGAGCCAAACAGAGATTCCCAAGAACAACCAGAGCTCAATATAAAATCAAATCACATAGAAATTGCTTTAGAGTGACATTTAAAATCATCTCAAATTTCTTTAGTCCATGCAAGCATAGTTGATGCTAGTTTTCTTGATTACAAAGTTATGAGACTGCCAAACTCCAGGTTAGCCACAGATCTTTCCCAGGCATTCAAGAACTCTTCATTTAATATTCTAGCTGGTTATGGACCCTTACTGTTTTTCTCAAGCACTGTGTTTATTGGTTCATATTGCAGGCTATAGGTACGTACTATGGCCCTGGAATTTATATGTGTAGGCTGCAGCCTACTATTATAAAGATTTTGACTGTAGCTCTTCAACTTTCAAAGTGATAGATTCACCCATTTCTTTTCCATCTCATCCAAGAAAGATGTAACTATCCAGTCTTGATATATTTCTTCACTAACTTAATTTACTATTTAGAGATCAATAAAGTAATGCACTTGACCCATGTGGAGTCAAACATAGGACTCCAAAAGTATAATCCAAGGTCAATGTAGTATTTGTTGTTAAAAATAGAAGGAATTCCCTTTAAAGAATAGTGGGAGAAACTCCTCCTGATAAAAGAAAACACTCTTATTTATGCATTTCAGAAAGGGGGAGAAAATGACAGTCATAGACATGCAGAAGTAATAGATGATGTAGATAGATAGATATTATAATTATATAATTATATAACCAAATTCAAGTTACTTCACCATCTTTCTACTGTTACTATCTCCAAAAAAGATTAGCTCAATAAAAGAAACATGTTACCTTGCCACAGAAACTTTAATAAAACCATGGATTTTAAGATTGCCTTTTTATGTGTCAATTCCATTTTTTCTGTTTCTATTGTGCCAACACACTCCCACTCCTCTAATAATTTGTTTTACAAAGACTAAAAAATATTAGCCAATATTTGGCAATGTTGGGTTTTTTAATCACTCTCTTGTATAAACTTTAGCAGTTTTATTTTCAGGGCCAAGCCCCTTCTTTCATAAAGAATATAAGTAGAGAACCAGTGGGATCACATCAATAGGTGTCCACTACTATTTGGGATGAAGGAAAAAAAGATGAAATATGCACTGCGATATCCCAGAGGAATTGTGACCTTTTGCCATGCATCTTGATGAATGAAAGCGGCTTGATTTGTGATCCCAAAATACATGTTTCATCATTCTCCCTATACCTTCTGTGGACACCTAAGACATATTGCTACTTCTGTCCTTGGCTGCCTGAGCTCTAATCCCAGTATCCTTGAATTTGTAAGGATTTATTGTACTTGTATGCTTTAGATAATATTTTATCAAGCCCAGAATTTCTAGATGTCCAATCCAGGATTGGCACTAGACTAGCAAGTTCTTTACCATTCTGTTTTCAGCTATGTGCAAGGAAGAATGTACAAAATAGTCTTCACATTCTATACTTGATAAAAATATAGATCTTTACTACTGAGAAACCTAGTTTACCAATTTATTAATTATCTAATTTACTATTAGCAGTCTGGGAACAGCAGTTACCAAAAATATTGTTTAAAATATCTGGCATTTGATTTTACTGTAACGTGATAAACAATGCTAATATTTAAAAGAAAAAGACAAAAATAAACCATTCTTCCTTTTCAATAGGTAAAATCAGATTAGAAAAACAACAGAAACAAGTATGTTCTCTGACTGTAGATTTTAGAAAATATCCCTTATACAGCAAATATACACATTTGCTGATTTTGTTGTGTTGCACATCATTATAATTGAAAATAGTGAATGTAAATCTGGGGCTAGCATTGCTAGCAGATAGTGAGTTCCAGTGGGCAGCCTGATTTAATAGTTCTAATACCATAGTTAAATGGGAATTATCCTTACTTAAGTATAATATTGCAGAAATAACCAAGTAACCAAAGGAATGAATGCAATATTCAGTTAGGTTAATTTTTTTAAGGAGACATTATATAAAAAAATTGCTGAAAATATATAGAGAATTAGGATTAATTTACATTCTCTCCTCACAAACACTTATTTCTTACTAGTATTTCAAGAAAATACAATCATTCATCTCCTTTAGGCAGCATTATGCAGACTGGTATACTTATTACAATGGTTCTCAAACTTTTCATGCTTGTATGTGAAATATGATATGGAAGATGCAGAAGACTCTCAGCTCCCAAACAATTTTTGTAATGTCTGCTCAGGGGTCTGCAAGGTTTCTAGTGAGAAATTATAGTTGGAACAGGGAATGTTTTTATGAGGCCAGTTCTACTGCTCCATTTCTCTCATCTATCGTTTTGATGCCTTACAAGCTATGCACATTGCTGATGGGATTATCCTGAGGTGAAAATATTTGTTTTGAGAGATGACACTCTATTCAAGAGGGCATCTGGATGCTATCCTAAGTTTAATAACCTCCAAGAGTTCTGGGATAGTCTCTGATTATCATATGTTTACCATCTATCTTATTTTATCTCACAGAAGCCCAATGAAGTGAGATGGAAAGACTAGTTGGCTCACACATCCTGTTAAGCCATAACATTTTATTTGTCATTTGCACAGTGGTTTCAGTCATGTGATTTGAAGGCATGGTAGGTTTAGTGTGATTTGTAAGTTCAGCCAGCTGAGGCTTATTCAGCAAGCCACTGGAGCACATGGCATTTAAGCTATGTGATATATGAGCTATTGTATCTTCCACAAAGCTCCTTATATACTTTATATCTAAGCAAGACTCTGAAACAAGGCTTTTGCAGAATAATTTTCCAATATTATTCCATACCAATTCTCTGATCATGTGTTTTTTTATTTTTTTATTTTCGTGTGCTTTTTAGTTGCTGTTGCTAGCATATGCTAGTATATGGTAGCCAAAACAATATGCTAGAAAGTGTTCCTATCCTGTTAGAAAGCATTATTTAACTATATGAATCTCTATGATGGGAGGGGGAGGAAAGTTTGAGAAGAAATGCAGGCTTCTTACCCCACAGAATATTCCCTTTCATTTATGTAAGTGTCAATATGTTTAAATGGAGACAGCTGTGTTGTGTGGATAAACAATTTTACATACTTGGATGAAATTCAGTTATAATAGTGTTTGTCAGTATTTGCTGATTTCCTAATGGGAGAACACTTAGCTAGTTTCAGATATGTGTGGGAAGGTATCTATGGATATTCTTAATCATCTCTAGGTCATGGATGTATGTTTTTCTAAAAGGCAACTGGACTTCCTTGTTTTTTTTTCTTGAAAACATTTCAGTTCTCATCTAAGATGAGGTGGAACATTTTCAAGAAAATATTTCAAGAAAGTCCAGTTGTCATTTAAAAAAGTATCTTTGGGATAGGTAGAAAAGGCTTAAGCACTCTTGCTGCATCAGGTGTTCACAAAGGGTGGGAAAGGAATCCAGTCCTGTGTTCTGAGTGGATGTCAAAGGTGAGATGGGTAATCAGAGTGGCACATGGGCCTTTTTCTTCTTACACACCCAAATGACATGTTATAGCTTTTCCTCAACCTGATGCTTTACAAACATTTGAGATTTCTTGAATCCCAGCCAGCATAGTAATCCATGCATTTATACGAACTAGAGAGAGAGTAATTAGCAACTTTTAAAGCAAATCAATAGCCTCAGGCTAAATCAGAAATAACTTTGAATTTCATATTTATACATCTAATAAGGTAAATGCAAGACACATGGATCTCCATTTTATCCTCACTGACTTTTATTATGCTGATACATAACTACTGACTCAGGCTTATTGAGCCTAAAATCATATGGGTATTTGAACAGTTGTAGCCTATAAAATCAAAAGTACTGAAAAGTAAAACAGTAAAAGAGTTTGAATGCCTGATTCCATCACAAAACTCAATGTCACGTAAAAGGGCCAAATAAGAATAAATCATGAATCAGGGCTTTAATCATACATGTCTTATATTTCCAGTTATAGTAAAAAGAGCAAAACAATAAACAAAAAAGAACAAGTTATCTCCTAGTGCAGAAACTAGCCACAATCAACATTTATATCAAATGAAAAATGTTACTATAGGAGAGACCTTAATAGCTTAATTGATCCTAGTTGGATTGGTGACAGTTTAACTTCAGGATGCATGCACTTCCAAAGAAGTGGGGCAGCAGGGGAGAAGGCCTGATCCTGTGGCCCTTGATTGTAAATCCTGGGGATTTGCAAGGAACAATTAATTCTGAATCTTATTGGACTGTATTATTTGTGTATAACAAGTCACACCCATAACCTTATGAGCCACTGCATTTTGTGCTAACTTTAGGTTCTGGATGGACTTCAAAGGCAATATCATATAAAGTATATTGAGTAGTCCAATCATGAGAAGTCCAAGATATAACTGACTTTGAATAATTCCACAAATCAGGAATGGTTGTATCACCAGACTGAGTTATGCAAAGGCCCTTCTAGCCATAATTGCCACCTTTTTTTCAAGCAGAAGATAAATGAAGAAATAGTTGTTTACTTAAGACTGTCCTGTTTGGACAAAAGAAATATGTGTAAGTGGAAATAAGAACATAGAGTTGCAAATAGAAAATTGTAGAGATTCTAAGTGAATTCCTCTTTTAACTCTGCTCCCAAATCCTGCCACTCCTTTCCTAAAGTAACTTCCCCACTCTTTGATTTAATGATCCTAATTCAATAACATATGCACGCATTCCCAAACAAATTTGTTAAAATAAACTTTCAATGTTTTTATATCATTTTGCTGCTATCTAATTTTTATCCAGTTTCTTGCTGGCCATATATAGTAGCCTAATAACATTCCGCACTATCCAAAAGCTTCTTGGAATAGAAACAAAACATCTTCAAAACAAAAACAAAAAAACACTTTTGGGACAACTATGACCTGATTGATTGAGACTCTCCATAGACATTTAGCTTAATAACTGACAATTATAAAACTGAAAACATCAAGATGGCTGTAAGATTTTATGAAAATATAAATTAGGTGTGGCCCACATCTTCGCTTGGGTTGAGAAAAAAATGGTAATAAGTGATTTCTATCTAAGCAAGGTATCTTTCCTTGTTAATATTTATTTAGTTATGGAAAATTTCAATTTAATGTATGAATCCAAATTCTTCCCTTTCTTTCATTATTTCTATAAAATTGCTATTTCTCCTTTCTAATCTAAAACAATAAAGAGTACAGGTTGGAAATGGAGATGAATTGAAGTTTTGACTCTAAGTTCTAATTATTATGGTTAGACAACTTTAATTTCAGGCTGACTATGTTATCAAATGGTTAGGAAAAATGATGAAAAGACATCTCTGTTGAGGATACTTATATTTATTGTTGAAAATAGATGGTCAATATTAGCCTGAACATTAACTAATAGCACCAATAATGCCATTTGCTCATACAATATTATAGTTAGTAGCAAGCCAGCAATCACAATAATTGGTTTTCACAAAAATCAATTTCCATTTCTAGTGCATCTGCAACAGTTGGAAAAAAAATGCTTTTAGATAAGCTTGTTTATGCAGGTAACATGAAGTTGGATAAATAAAAAATTGTTCAATAGAGTGTCTTTGTGTGTATGTAAATAAATCATTGCAGTATAGGGAATCATACTTTCTAAGAAGGAAAAACTGGATGAAAACAATTATTTCTTAAAGTACTATTGATGTTGCTTTGTAGATGAACACAATTCTTAATCAAATATCATTACAATAATACTTTATGCACTTTATTTTCTTCTGAGTTAATTGTTCGCAACCCTTTTTACAATATATATTAAATATTGGAATATATGTCAATATTAGATACATTTTATTTCATTAAAATGATTCTAGCCTATAACAATTGGTCCCTTATGTCAGTCTTTAATTACTACAATATCTTTTCTCACTTTTACTGCAAAATATGGTCACCATTATTCTTCTTAAAACCACCTTTCATTTATCATTAAAAAGACAAACCAGAGGCCCAACTTGGTACAGATTTACTTGATATGATTAGTCTCTTCTACCTTATTTTGATTTATAAATCAGTTCTATAACAAGGATTTCTATAATATATATGGTAGCTGAAGGTTCATGTACTTTCAGTTCCTACAATATTATCCCAACAAGGCTGTAGGTACAGTTTATAGAAATTCAAGATGTTTTAAAGGATGATTTTATTTGATGGAATTTGGACTGAAACATGCCAATCAAGTTAAATCTCCAATGTTGGGTAAAATAAATGAATTAATTAGGGTGCACTGAAACATTTGTGACTAAAATGAAGAAATCCCCAAACCCTAATGACTCAATGAGATGTATTACCTCTTTTAAACTTGTTGCCTATCAGAACCTTTGCAATGGCAAAGTTGATATTACTTTTGGTTTCTCTGTCTTAACTCTCACTTGTCCTGCTACCTCAACTGGGAACTCAAGTCAGTTCTCAGCATTTTAAATATAACTACATAATTGGGAAATATTTTAAATCTCCTTATATTTGAAGGAATAGATATTGGATGCCAGTTGAAGACAATAACTTATTATTGGTCTGGGTTGTGCTTCTTGGAAGGAGTAGATCCAACAGTAAGCAAGAGCCCACCAGTACAAAAATACTTCATTTTTGTAGTAGTTCCTTTCTCTTCAGCATTGTATTTCATTGTGCTATCCTGTTTTTTTCTGCCACTCCTAAATAATTAAGCATATAGTTTGCAAGGTACAACTCCTGCCAGTGATGATGTTCTTCCTAAAAGTGGAAGTTCGGAAGTTGTGAGAGCTTCATCACTCAGATTGGTGAAGGATCTCCTGCTTTTGGGGAGTTGGTTTGACTAGAAGACCTACAAGGTACCTTCTAGCTCTGTTAATCTAATATAATATACAAATGAAAATTATTGTGATTTGGGATGTGAAGACAAAATTTGACATTGCTAAGTGTTCAATTAAATTGATATTTTCAGTAAGTAAACAGTTTTGGTAGTTTTTCCCAAATTGTCTGATCAAGTTTCTCTCATTTCATGCTCACATCAGCTTCAATTAAAATGATAGGAGTTATAGTCTGACAAGGCAGAAACATTTAGATTCAGTCATGCTATATTCTTCAATTTTTAACAGAATACTTCAGAACAGGTGATAGACAGGAAAGATTTTCAACTTATTTGATAGCAAATGACAATAATAATTTGGTCATCAATCATTTCTTACAATTGCTACAGTTTTAGTCATCTATGTCTTGCACTATTTATTAAGATCTTAACTACCGGTAAATGTTTTAACTGCTCAAGCTAATAATCAATGATTTTAAGGTGGAACTATAATTCCCTCTGCCCCAAAGAGGTGGGGGAGGTTATTTATGAGAAGTCAAGGCTTGATTCATTTATAGCTACTTTCTGGCATCAAACCATTAGTAAATTGTTAATCAGCACTAGAAAAGAAGAATTCTAAATTATGAGGCTTCTCTGGCATAAATGCAAACTAATAAAGTGTTACAGGACTTTTCTAACATATTTATGGACAATGATCACTCAGCATTTTACTACTAGGTAGCAATCATCCAAATGCAGTATGTTAATAAGAATTTGGAAATGCAAACCATGCACACACTTTATAATAAAGATTCACAAACACAAGACTCCAAATGGCTCTGGTCAAAATTATTTGGATTTGGCACACAGTAGATCTAGTCCAGGGTTTAAGCAAAATGCAAGTATAGCCTCAGGTGAAGATGCTGAAGGGAAAATGCAGAGGCCACTGCAGCATCTCACCAGGCTGCCAGAAATGCTATTCTTTAGGTGCACTGTAAGATGCTATCATATTTTTAATGTTAAAACATTCAAAAGGCTGCAAGTAGTTTTCTATCTATGGAACAGGAAGAGATACTATTTTCTGCTACTTTGATTCATCAAATAGCTTCAGCTTGACTGTATAGAGATTTCTCTTCCAAAATTTGACAAGGCCAATATTTCCCAGTTTGTTATCTTTTTTTTAAAGTTTTTTTTATTTTTTAAACAAACATACAAAAACACACATACACAATCATACAAAACATAAAGACATAAACTAAAAAATATCATCAAATTCTATGCTTACATTGTGTCAGTTGGTTACAGAATTTTTTTTGTGCCATTCTTTCATAGTCTTCACTTATAAATAAGTTATCATTTTATTTATCTTAATGTATACTCATATCTCACCAATTTATTAATATTCTTTTGACTAGTCTATTATTCCATCATTTTATATGAGATAATTCTCAACATTTAAAATTCTATGTTCAACCAGTGGTTATATATTTTTATATTTGTGATCTATGTCCTTGTATTAGTCTTATTTATAAAAAAAATTAACATATTTTAATAACTATATCTTTTCATCTAACCATTGGTAAAATAAATCCCATACTCTATAAAATTGTTTATCCTCTTACTTTCTAATTTCAAATGTCAATTTACTCCTTTACGCACAGTCCATAATTTTCAATAACTTCCTCTTGCATAGGTGTTTTTTCATTTTTCCAGTTCTTAGCAAATACAATTCTCACTGCTGTTAAAACATTTACAATCAAATATTTCAGTTCTTTACTATTTCTGGCATAATTCACAGCAAAAAAAATTCTGGTTTAAAGTATATGTGCTGTTTTATCATCTTTTCCAACCATGTGTGGATTTTAGTCCAGTATCTTTGTGTCTCTGTTCATGTCCACAACATATGGTAATATGAACCAGGTGTCTGATGACATTTCCAACATTTATCTGATTTATCCTTGAATATTCTCGCAATTCTCACCAGGGGTAAGTTCCACCTGTAAAACATCTATACAAATTTTCTTTATATGCAGTTGACATAGTTATTATATAATTTTGAGACCATAACTTTTGCCATTTCTATCCCATGACCAAAATTCTTTCCCCAAGTGATCGTTTCTTTAACTTGTTCTTCCTCTAATTTGATTTCTAGTAAAAACCCAGAGTTTTTAAATCATCTTTTCATCAGTGAAAATTTTATCCATTAAAATTTTATCTAAGTCAGTCAATTTTTCATAAAAACCTTCTACTTTCAAATCCTCATCAAATCTAGATTGTATTTGCACATATGAATACCAATTCATCTTCATACCTTGTTCCTGCAATGCTTGCATCGATTTGAGTTCACCCTTTTCATTTAATATCTCTCGATATCTAACTGTTTGTTCCTCTTTATATGTTATTGGATATGAAAAAGCCTTAATTGTTGACAACCAAAGCGTTTTTTTTAATAATATTGCTTTTTAATCTTTTCCCAATTTAGTAACAATGCCTCTCTAATATAATGCCTTCTAAAATACCCCTGTGTTTAGTACCCTTATACCAAAGGAAGGCATGCCACCCCAGCAGCAAGTCATTTATTTATTATTAATTATATTTATATACATGACCTTCATGTATGAAGTCAAGTAGTACTTTACATGTAGTAAAGTCATGACCTTCTAATGTCAATAGTCTACTGTTCCTTAAGGTTATCCATTCCTTGGCCCACATCAAACTTGTTGCCTGATAATATATTTCCCAATTGGGCAAGGCAAATCCTCCTCGTATTCTTGCATCTTGTAGTAGTTTAAGTTTAATTCTTACCTTTTTCCCCTGCCAAGTATATTTCAACACTATCTTGTTTAAGTCCTCAAAATACTCTTTGCCTAGTTAATTGGAATTGTCTGGAATAAATATAAAATTCTCGGTAACACATTCATCTTAATTGTAGATATTATCCCAACCAAGGATAGTTGTAAATTTCCCCATTTTGTCAAATCTGTCACAATAATTATCCTTCTTTAATGTACTACATCTTGCTGCTTTATGTATCCCTAAATATTTCACTTTGCTTGTGACCTAGATCTTCAAAATTTCTTCCAAATGTTTCTTTTTCCTTACTAAAGTATTCTTTGTTAATATCTTTGTTTTATCTTTGTTTATTTTCAAACCTGCTACCTTTCCATATTCTTCTATCTTATCTATTAATATAGGTGCTGTTTCCAAGGGGTCCTCCATTATGAAAATTAGGTCATCTGCGAAAGCTTGCAATTTATATTCTTCCTTTTTAATTTTCATTCCCTTCATCTCTTTTTCCTCCCTAATGTTCCTATTCAACACTTCTAGTGTTAACACAAACAGCAGAGGTGACAGTGGACAACCTTATCTAGTCCCTTTTCTTACTTCTATAGAGTCAGTTAACTCGCCATTAATCATTACCTTTGTAGTTTGCTTAGTATATATCATTTCTATGGCTTGAGTAAATTTTCTGCCAAAGCCCATCTGTTCCAGTTGGAGTAACATAAATTGCCAATTCACATTGTTGAAGGCTTTCTGTGCATCCAAAAACATCAAAGCCACTTGTTTCTCAGGATGTGCTTCATAATATTCCAAAGAATCCAGAATTATTCTATTATTTTTAATATGTCTCTTAGGCAAAAATCCATTCTGGTCAGGATGGATGAAATTATTTAAATATTTTTTTCAGTCTTTCTGCCAGAAATAATAATTATAATCCGAGTTTAGCAGGGATATGGGCTTATAGTTTTTGACCTGCTGTGTGTGTGTGTCCTCCTTCGGTATGAATGTAATATATACTTCTAACCATGTTTTGGGTATCCTCTGTTTTAGCATAACTTCATTCATAACTTCTAATAGTTGAAGATTAAGTGAATCTTGAAAAGTCTTATAAAATTCCACTGGTAATCCATCTGGTCCTGGTGCTTTTCCATTATTTTGTTTTTTTAGTGTTTCTGTTAACTCAATCATTGTTGTTCCCTTCTAGCATCATATCAATGTCTTTTGGTACCTGAGGTAATTTCGCTTCCTGTAAATATTGTTTAATTTTTTTCTTCAGAGACGTTCTCTTGATCATATAGTTTACCATAGTAATCTTGTTTAATTTCCTTTTTCTCATCATTTCCATAACAGAGATGTCCTTGTTCATTTTTTAGCTGAATTATTTTTCTTGATTGTTTTTCTTTTCTCAGTTTGTAAGCTAACCATCTGCCTGGTTTATTTGCATCTTCAAAGTAGTTTTGTTTAGAACTTCTAATTTTTTTCTGCTAATTCCTCCTTTTCTACAAGTCCCATTTTATGTTTGATTATATCCATTTTAATTTTAATGTCTTTTTTTTGCGGGGTCTTCTATAGCTCTTTTTCAAGTCTCTTGTAGTCGTTCTCCAATGTTTTAAGAATTTTTTTCCTGTTGTCTATTTCTCTTCCCAGTGTACTTCATTATCAAGCCTCTTGTACAGGCCTTCATGGTATCCCAGAGATTCTGTAATGATGTATCTTCATTTTTGTTTTCTTTAAAAAAGAAAGCCAATTCTTTCTCAATTTTCTGTTGGAAATCTTTTTCCTTTAATATTGCATTATTTAAAGTCCATCTAAATCTCCGTTTCGGTCCTTTCCATGTAAGCATCATAGGATTGTGATCTGCCCAAAAATTTGTTTCTATCTCAATTTCTTACACCTTATCAATCAACTCCGTTGACATCCATATCATATCTATTCTAGACCATGATGCATGTCTATTTGAGTAAAAAGTATATTGTTTCTTTTCCATATTTCTCTCTCTCCATACATCTTTTAAATTCATTTCCTCTATCATTTGAAAGAAGGATCTTGGCAGTAATTTTCTTGTTTTTATTGTTTTCTGAGTTTTATAGTCCATTTTATCATTAATTATTCCATTAAAGTCTCCCATCATACATATATTAACATAGTCCAGTTCAATTATTTTCAAGTGTAACTTTCAATAAAATTCTTCTTGGTTATAATTCGGGGCATAAATTGCTATTAAGAGTGTTTTAATATTATTGTCCAATATTTCCACCATCAAAATCCTCCCATCATCATCTCTTAAAATCAATTCTGCAGGTATTGTTTCTATAACATACAAGATTATTCCTCTCTTCTTGCAATGTGCCAATGTTACAAATAAATTTCCTAATTTTGATTGTTTCAATAATCGTTCATATTGTTTTTAATATGTACTTCTTGTAGATAGATTATATCAATTTTTAATTTCTCCAATTTATGAAATATTTTCTTTCTCTTAATAGCTGAGTTAAGTCCATTTATGTTAATTGTAATCAATTTCCTCTCCTCCATGTTACTCTTTATACAAAGGATTCTTTAGGTCTTAGTTCACGTTCACAGTGTACACCACCTACAGCTCCTTCTTCTTTTCCAGTTGATGTTTCTCCTTCCTCTTGGATTTCAGTTGGTGACTCCTTCTTTCTTATTCTTATGCCTTCCTCCTTTGCTCCAAAAATTCTGAAAAAAAATACTTCAGCTCTTTCAACTGTATCAATTCTATGTCTTTGTTCTTGCCATGTAAACACAAGGCCATCTGGTATTAGCTATCTGTAATTAATTCCTCTTTTAAGTAATTCTTTAGTCAAGAATAGATATTCTCTTCTCATCTCTCTCACTTTTCTAGGTACTTGTTTCAGTACTATGATTTCTTTATCTTTGTATTTTAATGTTTTCTCTTTTGCCATCCACTGTATCTGTGTTTTGATGGCTTTCTTGTGAATCTAATATGTACTTCTCTTGGCAGCTTATTTCTCATTGCATATCTTGTGTAGACATGAAACACTTCATCTATTCCATCCATCATCTTCTCCTTGGTTATCTCCAAGGCTTCTGCCAAGATTTCTATCATTATCTCTGCAAGGCTCTCACCTTTTCCTTCTTCCACATTTTGAAATCTGAGATATACAAGACTCAGAAAGGGAGGCCTATTTCTCCAAGGTCATTTCACTCTGTCTCTTGCAATTTCTACTCCAGACTCCAGCTATCAACAACAATTCAAGCACATGTGTAAACAATCTTCAGTATCCACTTCAGATAAGGAGCTCAAAGTCCTTGCAGATAAAGTCAATATGCAAGCACACAGAGAGGAACAAAGGCCATATACCCAAGCCTCTAGATGGCAGTGGTTCTCATTTCCCTCCTCTGTCACTTCCCTTCAAACATCCCTAATCAGGCATAAAACTTTAAAAAAAGGTAGAAAGAAATTTAAATAAGGAAAAGAAAAAAAATTAAAAAGGAAAAAAATTAATCCAATCAGGAGAAACAAAAAAATTAAATCAAAAGAATCAAAGAGACTAAAAAGAGATAAAAAAAAGAAAAAGTAAGACCAGACCAGCTTCAGTTTAAAAGGCTTTGTCATAGTCCAGGAAAAAAAGTTCAGTTTATTTTGGGCTTAATTTCATTGTTTAGTCTTTTTTCTTTAACACTATTAAATTAACTTTAAGTCCTTAGGGTGTTCTCTTTAGAAAAATTGCAGATTAAAAGTTCATCTCACCAGGTGACACACTGTTTCTGATCTTTCCTTTCCTCCTCCGTTTCGGAGCTGTCCCAGCTTCAGCAGCTTTGATGGCTGCCATTTGCCGCTGACAAAAAGGGGTTCTCCTGGATCAACCAGGGACTTTATGGTGTCCCTGGGATCCTCTGGATGTGCCCTTCCCTCTCACCATCCCTATGGGACAGTTTGGGTCCAAAAGAACCATCCGACAACTAGAGTATCAATGGCAATCTTGGAGAACCCAGATTTCCCATCGTGTCGCCGCAACGTCAGCCCCGCCTCCCCAGTTTGTTATCTTTATAGACACTCTGATCATGGAAAATTGGTAACACCAAAGCTTCTCTTCAAACTGTAACTGAAACTTAGACTGCTTTTCTAATACATGTTACTGAGTGTAATATTAACCTATTCCATTGATTGACTTATAAACTCTGTATTTTTATCCCCAATACTCTATAAAACAGGATCACTTCATTCTGAAGAAAAGACTTATAGGATAATCTGCAGCATCTCTTCACTCTTTATTGGGATCTTGATCTATTTATTGCAGAAAAGTCTTATTAGTTACTTCCATTTGTTCTAAAATAGACCACTCTGTCCTCAGAATTAGCTCTATTAACAAAATATTGTGGCAAACAAATAGTAGCCAGAACCATTGTCTTGCAGTGGTTAGAATACAATATTGTGGGCTGAGTCTGCTCACTGCCAAAAGTTTGATCCTGACTGGATCAAGATTGACGCACCCTTCTGTCTTCTGAGGTAGGTAAATTGAGCCAGATTGTTGGAGGCAAATGCTGATTTTGTAAACTGCTTAGAGAGTGCTGTAAAGCACTATGAATCAGTATATAAATCTAAGTGCTATTGCTATTTCTAGTAATCTTATCAGCTCCTGATATTTAAAGTCTGCTTTCTTGTAGTCAGGGTATGGGCATTCCAAGATATAGAAGAATTCCTCATTCCACATGCAGAAATTCTGTGAATAAAGAGAGATATTCAGCCTCAGAAGCTGGTAAGTAGATTGAACTGGTTTTGGCAGTTGGAAATTCCAGAAGCAGAGGCAAAGGGAAGCATTACAGGACAGCAACAAAGACAGTTTTGGCACCAAAAGATTAAGAATTTCCTGTTTTCCAAAACATTCACATATTTTTAAAACATATTGACTGAAGAGTGCCTTCCAGCTTTATTATTTGCTAATAGTGGGTGGTATACATGAATGATCTTGAAACACTGTAATTATAACTGAGAACTGCAAATAAAATCTCCTTCCTTTATGAAAACCAGTTTTGATAGATATTACTCCATAAAGGAATGAAGTATACACATTTACTACTATATAAGGAAAGGGAAATGTTAAATGTTTATTTGTTTTGCTGCAATAATATATTCATACTTTGATGCACTTAATTGAAGTACAGATACCTGAACTTTGCCAGAGAGACATTCCTGGCATGTAACTAAGTGATATTTGATGCACCTTTAGAAAATAGGAATCAGTTTAATCAAGCATCATATCTTTTAAAAGAAAGGAACATTTAATAAGATAATTGTGTCTTTTTGTGAAGTGTGCAAAAAAAACCCATGCAGACTGGAACATGATACACTGCTGCTTCTGCAGCAATGTTCACTTAACTATATTCAGCAGAAATTCAATGCATATGGCTGTTGGCCATTTTTATGGATTTATGGAATTTGGCAGTTGTGCAGCATAATTCCAGTTTCATAAATATAAAATTCTGTCTATTCTATTTGGTGATTTACTTCATGCTGTGATAAAGTAAATTGCATTTACTTTCTCTAAATACTTAAACAGGAGAGATACTTTAAAAAGAGTAATTCAGCTTCAAAACCTATTGTTTCTGATGGTGTTGAAATGTAACTACCGAGGCACTGACTTCAGCACATAAGGAATTTTTCACAATATTGGGAAATTGTCAAGGCTTCCATTAGATTTCAGCATTTCTATCTACCAAATACGGTAAACCTGATTTCAAAGTAAATGAAACGGGATGTATGTGGTACTTTCTCCAAGACTTTGTAACTAAAAGACTATTGTAAAACACAGAGGTTAACAAATACAGTCTTTTCATGAGTGGCCTATTCCTGTAATCAATGTTATCTGAAATCCAAGCTTTGATACAAAATGTGTCTTTCCTATCATGAAAGGAAAGCACTGAGATATTGTGAGTAATCTTTTATAAACTAGAACAACTTGGAAGGAACAATTTAGCCTATCAAGCCCTAGAACTTTTTCTAACATTGTGTTCAAAACAGGAATTCAGTTTAAAGCATTCTGGAAAGATGAGAATCTAACCAGATTGTGAACACAATGAAGAAAAGAGAGTCTACTTCCTGTCTGAATATTAGGTTCTATTACTACACTAATCTTACTGTCAGGACATTTTTCCACCTAACATTCAATTGGAATGTGTTTTCCTATAACTTAAATGCACTTTTGTTTAGAAGGCATCATTTTCTCTTGTTTGTATAGGCCAATAGCAGTATCATTTTGATTTTTTTCATCCACTTACTATAATTGAGATTCTCTCTACAGCATTGCCAAGTTTTCTTCACTTGTAGAAATGAAAAAATTGATATTTTTAACATACAGCACATCTTCCTGTTTTATTGGTTGTGACCCTAGAACATATCTTTTAGCTGCTTATTCCAGACATAGGAATAAGTCTACTAGGTTTCTATTATATTTGTTAAATTATACTTGCCTTTGTACATAATGCTTTTTGCTTTTTTGTTTTTTTTTTTGAAAAAGGCAACTGGACTTTCTTGGCTTTTTTTTCCCATTGAAAATCTTTCACTTTTCATCAAAGAAGCTTAATGAAGTTGTAGGGAATGGAAGGGTTTGTATTCTTTGCAGTTATCCTGTCCTTAGCACTCCAACACTTGAGCTACTTGAGGGTTTATCTGTATCTTCAGAGTCACCTGAATCAGAGTGCAAATGCCTATGTAAATTTCCTGGGATTGAGTTGCAAACAGGAGATAGGTGGTATAGAATCCCTTCCCCTCTACTGAGGGAGGGCTGTTGAATTTTAGTAACCTCCTTTTTTGACTTCAGAAGTCAGAGTATATTTATATTAAAATTCAACTTAATTCAATAATTACCTTTTGGATAAGATTCAATTTGAAGGGCTTTGAGGCGTGAACTTTATCTAGTACTTTTCAGCATCTCTGTCATGCCCCCCCCCCAGTCTGAATCCAGTGGTGAAATTCAGCCAGATCACACATTACCTGAACCAGTAGTAGAGATTTGAAATTGGCCCCACCTACACACCCCTGCCCTTATCCTTCCTTATATGAGCTTTGTTTTTTTTTCTTACCTGAATCAGCTGTTTGGGGCATGTATGGAGCCTTCCTGATGATCCCTGCTGGCTCTTGTGCCTCTAAAAGCAGCTTAAAAGCCACACCGCAGCACATTTAGAGTGCATGCACACGCACCAAACCAGTAGCAAAACTGGTCGGATTCCACCCTGTCTGAATCTATAGGGGAAGATGAGTTGGAACAAGAGCAGACAGAAAGCAAGAGGGTCTGTTGGCCTTGGAAGAAACTGGGGAAGGGCAGTGTCAGTCTGGCTTTTCTGTAGTAGTAAGGCCTGCAGACAGAGAGAAGCAGGAGATGAGGAAGGACTGCTCTCTCCTGATCCAAGATGTAGAGAGAAGGCGTGACCATAGCAGATTGAGCTGGCTATGAGGGAGGAGTGTGGGCTGGCCACCTTCAGAAGGCACACATGGGGAATGAGATGTAAAGAGGTGCCAGTGGGAGGGACATTTGTTGGGAACAAGCACTGAATTTGTGGAATTTCGTGTGCAATTGCCGAAGCCTGAAGTTTGCTGTACTCTGTATTGTGGGGCTTGCCTGGTTTGCCTGCTTCGCTGAAACTCGATCTGGTTACTGTTTGGCTAACCTGGCTTATTGGACTGCTGGCCCTAGTTGCTATGTGGCTAATCTTGCTACTGGACCACTTGCAGCCAGAGGCTTCTGAAGATGCATGTGAGAGTTTTGCTCCAGGACTGGTAGTGACTGTGGGAATGTTCTGTGGTGGCACAGTTGGAGCAATAAAGGGAAGTTGGACCTGTTCTCTGGCTGTGTTGCCATGCCCTGTGTCTTCTTTGGGTATAGGGCTATAATTCATAAAGATATAGAAAAGAAACCTTAATAACCTCCCATAAACTAAGACCAACCAATATGTTTCCCAGACCATGGAAACCTATTAGCAAGCAAGAAATTGTGCTCTTCAGCTATGACAGTATTTTTACTGTCAAGTTTATCAAGTTGCATAGACAGGATTATACTAATGTGTGGTCCCTACTGGCTGAACAAAAGGCATTGACATAATTTTATTTGTTAAAGTTGGGCAATTCCTCTTCTTTTGCCTTCAAACCTTTGGGATCAACTTTTCAAACTTGATGTTGCAAAGATTTAAATATAGACATTTGATTTATTCATAAACATAACTTCTTTGAAATAGCATTTCATCAAATCTTGCAGTTAACTGCAAACAAGAATTGGGTAAAAAAAATGCATAAACACATGTAGCTACCTGCAGGAGGATACATTGAGTCTAAATTATAACTCACTTATTGCCCTGATCCCTGTGATATGAAGTTTTTCTCTCTCTAAATCAGTAATACTTTCCTTTATGTTTGCACTATTTTCAGTTTTTAAGTTTGAGGTGCGAGGGTTGAGAGAACCACAGTCTTTGGAATAGGAGTCAGAGGATCAGACACTATCAGCTCCATGGAACCTGGAAATTTTTCAGCTTCAGCCTCTTGTCCAATATTTTGATCATTCAATAAATCACTCTTCTTAGCATTCACATCCTCATTTTTTTTCCTTTTTAAAGATTCACCAGCAAAATCATATTCCAGCGTATCATCAAGATTATCCTCTCCAAGGCGAGAATGTTTGTCCTTGTTTGTGGAAATCTGAAATTGAATAAAACTTGTAAATCCTAAATGTATAAACTTCAGAATAAACATTTAGACAAATGTATTTGTTTTTTAAAAAAAGTACTACAGGTAGTCGTCAAATTATGACAATTGAGCCTGGATTTGTTATTATAAGTCATTGCGATTGTCACCACTTACATTGTCTTGATCTTATGACCTTTCTTACTATCGTTGTTAAATGAGTCACTTGTTAAACACTACAAGCATACAGCGGGGCAAAAAAGTATTTAGTCAGCCACCAACCAGCAAAAATGCCCATTGGATAAACTGGATTTGGATTTATTTAACAACTGTGTTTAACATCTTCTTGGATCTACAGTGGGGCAAAAAAGTATTTAGTCAGCCACCAATTGTGCAATTTCTCCCACTTAAAAAGATGAGAGAGG
>JAEANM010001417.1:0-28006 GCA_017656035.1 Myanophis thanlyinensis
TGTGACTTGTGGACTTCAACTCCCACAATCCCTCAGCCAGCAAAAGCTGACTGATAGAGCAAAAGCTGACTGAGGGATTCTGGGAGTTGAAGTCCACAAGTCACAAAATGGCCAAGTTTGTACACCCCTGCTCTATAACAAGGCTGTCAAACTCGCAGATCACAGCCCATGTGCTGGTTCACCCCCGCCCAGTTTAACAAAGGGGGGAAAAGGTCACAATAAATCATGTGACACTGCTGTGATGCCCCAAGTTTGACACCCCTGCTCTATAATGAGGAATGAGGTGTTCATTAAAACTGGGTTGTTGCCCAAAAGATGTGCTGCAGTTTTAGATTTTTAGTTTGATCCTTTTCTCTTCAAGTTAGCAACAGTGGCCAAACAGTGTCCCACACGTTCTTTAGGTTTTGGAGATAGTAGGCCTAACCAGGGTGAACTGGCTAGCATATAAACCCCTCACCCTGGAAGTTAATTGTGTAGCAATTTTCCAGGTCTCTATTTATGTGCTAAGGTTCCCTATCTGAGGATTTTTGCCACATTTTTACTTTTCTTTAGGGATAGAGACTATAAACAATAACATCTGGAGATAGTTTAGTAGTGTATCTTATCAGTGACTGGTCATACTTCAGTTGACACTTCTAGATATATATTTTTAAAAAGGGGGTATCCCTTGCAGAGAACACCTGAGAATGGTCTGATGACATATTTTTCAGTAACTTGGGAGAGACTGTGGACTGTATATGGAGCTGCCCTCCCATCCTTTCAAGGTAGGTAGGTTAGGAAATTCATCCCATCCTCTTTATCCTAATTGTTACAATTAAGAATAGAGATTAAAGGCCAGAATGATTTTGTCTATAATGCTGCAAATTCGAGAGCTGGATAAATAAATATATTGACACACAAAAGTGGTGATGTTTATATGTGTAAAGGGAAAAAACTTGTGTCTTACATGATGCCATTGTACCATATATTTTCAATCCATGCACAACAGTTCCGGATTCTAAATGCTAAGAAAATGTGTGCTTTCTCAAGAACGTTATTTAAATGACTTTAAATAAATAATCTACACTCCCCCAGAAAAACTGTATTTGGCCCATCCGTTGCCATTGTATCCACTGTCAAAAGTAAAGAAGCCACAAAGTTTATCCATAGAGTTAGTTCTGGGAAAGCATACATTTTTCCAGACATGTGATACTGCACTCTTGAGTATTCCACCATACAACCATAGCAGGAAATATTATTTAAACTAATATTGATTTCTATGCTTGTGTACCCGAAGGTAATCCTCAATTTATGACCCTAATCGAGCCTGCCCATCGCATTTATAAGGCCGGATGGTCGTAATGCAATTAATTAAATTTTGCTACCTTTTTTTGGGTGGTCATTAAAGGAACTTCATAGTCATTAAATGAACCATTGGTTTATTATGAAGCTGCTTTTGTAAAAAATCATAAGTAAATACCAAGTTTCAACAAAACTGTCATAAAATGGAGTCATGTGACCATAAATGCAGCCCAGTTGCCAAATGCATGAAGTAGCATCACATGACTGAGGGGGCCACTGTCATAACTTCAAATCAGGGTTATAAATACCCCACAGGTACCGTAAATCCATCAGAACTTCAGTGATTGGATTACCTGCATTTACATTGTTGGGTAGATAGACCTAAGCTGCAATGAAGAAAAGGATAAGAACTAACTTTACTACTTTTCAATATTGCATTGTAAGACCTTTAAATGATTGCAGAATAAGACAATAATAATTGTTAGTAACTGTACTGTTAATGCATATATCACGTGAACTGATAATTTATTACATGAACTTGAAACATTGGGATAAATGCCTTGCAAACCATTGTTTCCATCTCTTTCAGGTGGTGAAATCAAAGGCATCGGAAAAAAACTTTCCTGTAGCAACAACATTCTCAAGACCCTATGTTCTGGGCAAATATTTCAACAACCAAAGCAACCTTGCGAAACTGCAAGTTTATGCATCCAATTCGCAATCTCCTTATCATGTGAGAGGCCCAATCAATCAAGTTTATTCTGAAATACTCCTCAGCAGGATCTGTGGGAACAACAGAAAGGATGTCAGCGTGTAATTTTGAACGTTTGGCATATAGAGCTCAAAGGCTCCCCATTTTCCCATGGAGTGGCCCACTGATCCTCTCAGATTTAGTACACATTTCTCTGAAAGGCGGAACAGATTAACATAATTCAAGACATGTGGGCATTTCATCAAAGCCTTAGAAAATCAAGATGGATCTTCATAAGTTGTGGTTTCAGAAGGAGAAACAGGAGCACAAGTGGCAAAAGCAAGAAGAAAGAGTGACTTGAAATAGTGCCCAAAGTTATATCAGATGTAAGCTAAGTTTATTCAATATTGTATGATAGGATGTACTGCATTCCATGTTTAAAGATTTTATGATTCTACAATAAATGAAAAAAAGCAATGGAGGAAAACGTACTTTTAGCATTTGCATTGAGGAAATGATGGCATCAGTTCTAAGACTGCCCCCCCTCGCAAATTTTTTTTCACAAGAGATTTTTGTCCAAATTAATTATGTGCCATCAAGTCAGTTTTAACTCATAGTGACCAAACAGATAAATCTTTTTCCATGACGAACTGTCCATAACCTGGTCTTTTAGTTCTTCCAACAGTCTCACCATTGTAACCAAACGCATCCACCTCGTTGCTAGTTATCTTCTTCTTCTCTTTCTTTCCATTCTTCCCAGCATTACAACCTTCTCTAGATCGCTTGATTGTGTCCAGTGCAGGATAATTTGAGCTGGATCTAGTAAGTATTGTGGGTTGATCTTGTTCAAATTAACCTGGCACATTCAAAATGCCAGGTAACTTTCACTTGTTGCTCTGTTGCACTAAGTTACAGAAGTACCATGTGGCTGCATGAAGTTTTGTTCCTTCTTCTTTGTCCTCTGTTGTTAAGTTGATGCAGGTTTCAGAATGTTTGTCTGCCAACAGAAGCAAAACTTTAAAGAAAATTGCCCATATAAGCACCTTTATTTTATAACATTACAATTTCCTTCTTCCTCTTCCAGTAGAGGAATTGACTTGAGAATTCCTAAACAAAATTATTGTACTATTTAGTAAAACCATTTCAGAATAGGGAAAAAACTTCAACTCGTAACTTGGATTAAGATAATATAAGACAAGACTTGGTGTAATGATTAAGATATCATGAATTAAGGCAAATGTACGTGTCCTAGGACAATGGTGCAGGATTTAATCTGGATAAATAACCAGGAGCAGAGGTTTTAGCCTCTCAAGATTTCAGACTCATGTTGGAAACGTGTTCCATCCTCAGGGAACTTCTGTTTACCAGAATATATCCTTTGGGCTATTCTATGCCTAGTATTTATGTGGTGTCTGATTTGGTGTGGCTTCTTATTAATTGATTGGGGTACTGATGGCCGGATATTAAGTTGTTGGCTGTTGTTTCCTTGTGCTACCAAGTCCTCAGTTCCTGATAAGCTGTTGGTAAATCAGCATTCCGGTTGACTGACACGGAGCCCATTTCCCAAGCATCAATCATTTTCCCTCTGTATCTTTGTACCTGCTCGGCCCAGGAATCAGGCTACAGACCAGGAAACCATAAATTCTAGTTCTAAAAATTCTAGTTTTTCTCAACGCTAGTAAGTAGACAATGGCAAACAACTTCTTTTTTTTTCTAAATATTTTTTTTTTATTTTCAAACAAACATACATACAAACAAACAAAACATAAAAACATAAAACCATCTTCCAGTTATAGTGCGTCCATTGGTTACAAATTATACTATCTTTTCATAATCCTCACTTACAGTTTATATAAATTCTCACATTATCATTCTAGTGTATATTCAACTTCTGTTTGCCCACTCCAGGCAGTCTCCAAGAATCAGACATGACTGAACAGAAGAAGAAAAAAGTATGAAAGAGACTGGTCTCCGAAAAAAACCATGTAACGAGATTATAGTTTCATGATTTGAATTGGTAGCTATATTTTTTACTTGCATTTTTTTTTAGCAATATGATGTATATACACTGTATTTTCTTTTGCTCTGCCAGAAATCACACCCGAAGGCCAAGGGAGGTTGCAGAAACCTAAATACTATTTGCTCAGCTTAGTGGGATTCTCTATGTGCCTGGCAGCCCAGTTTACCTTGTTCAGTGTGTATTGCCAACAGAATCATAGCAACAGCAACAAGAAAACAATTTCATTTTCTTGCAGTGATCTTGCAATCGTTACCTGCAAGGTATGGTAAAAGAGGTCCGAATGGTAGCCATGACAATAATACTCACATTTTTAAAAAAGGGGATGAGCTTTTGTCTCACCATCATGGATGCTTTCTTGACTTTTCTCTTATATCCTGCAAACACCACCAGTCCCTGCATTTGGACACAAATTTTGCCTTTGCTCGTTTTGCTGATACTACAATGCAGTGTCCTCAAAATTTCTCTCTGAATATAAATATTGTAGTAACCTTACAGAAATGATTATGCGTGTATCTCAAACGAAAAATTGCATACCTAGTCTAAACTTAAAGTAACTTGTATTAATGCCAAACATAAACCTGAACTAAAGGTAAACTGGACTTACTAAAGAGTCTTAAAATAATTATACTTACTTATAACTTGAATATTTCTATGGATACAAATTCTGACTTAAAAAAAAACACATTAAGAGGTGATCCAGGTTTCAGAGAGCAAATATTTAAAGAGGATTGCCTACATAAATATCTTTATATTGAAAGTAACGTTAAAGTTGGACTCATACAGAAAGCCTTTTTATAAAACAACAACACTAGAATGAATTCTGGTTGTGTAATAGATTTCATGCTGGCAATTGTGCAATGTGAATTCTGCAGGTTCACCATTGTATGGTTATTCTATGCTGTACTTCACTGTTTCATGTTTCTCAGATGTCACTATTCTGAAAGCATCATTTCAATGCTTTTATAGATACCATATATTTTATGTAAACTTATCACTGTAACATGCAAATCAACCTAATATGAATACGGACCATAGATGTTTATCAGTGATATCTAAATTGTAATTAGGCAATAATAAATATGTATAAAATAAATATTGATACATTGTATGATATATTTCCTCAATATGAGTATCTTTTTAACTGGCATGTGACAACACCATACAGGTAGTCCCTGACTTACAAATACAATTGAGCCCAAAATTTCTGTTGCTAAGCAAGACATTTGTGAGTTTTGTCCCCTTTGATTACTTTTCTTGCCTGAATCATTGCAGTTTCTAATTTAGTCACACGGTTTTTAAATGAATCTGGCTTCCTTGTTGAATTTGCTTGTCAGAAAGTCACAAAAGGTGATTACATGACCCCAGGACACCGCAACCAAGATAAATATGACTCAGTTGCCAAGCATCCAAATTTTGATCATGTGACAAGGGGGATGCTGCAATGGTTATACCTCTATATTTATCGGGGACTAATCCTCAGTGGACTCTACTGGGTTTATTGCTGAGTACTTGGAATTAGAAAATGTCATTGTCCCATTTCCCATATATTCCACTACAACTTAAAAAAAACCACCCTCCATTTTTCCAACCTTGTAATCAGTGAGAGTTTACATGCCCTTCTTGATACCACATGAACCGCATAGCAGATTTTTTTTCTGTGCATCCTAGAAGAAAGGATTGAACCTTCTCAAACTTCCAAATATCTTCACCACACCAGATTTTGGGGGTGCCCTTCTGAAATACAGGACATCTGAGGGATTCTCTCTCCGTGCAGGCCAACCGTTCATGCAGTGATCCAACGCTTCCCATCCAGATTCAGATTCATTATTATGAATTGCAGCATTCAGTCAGAAACCTTCATTAAGAACCCATGCAAAAGCATGTACTTTTCGGCACTCATTCGCCACCGCTGGTATAGGGTCACAACCAAAACTGGGTTGGGCTAGACTCCCCAAATTATTAGGTACTTCTGTTTTTTAAAAAAGTATATATTTGTTTGTTTCACAATACAGTGAACAGAATATAAAAGCAAATAGCACAGCCTGGATTCCCTGTTGGGCAGGCTGGTGTTGCCATGCCAGAGGTTTCTCAACCTTAGCTACTTTAAGATGTTTGGACTTCAACTCCCAGAATTCCCCAGCCAGCTTTGAATTCTGGGAGTTGAAGTCCAAACGTCTTAAAGTCGCCAAGGTTGAGAAACACTGGTTTAGAGACTGTTCAAAATTACAACATCAATGGACTCTACTGGGCTGATTGCTAGGCTGCAAGTCAAAATTTTACTCTTACAAAAATAATTGGTATCATCTGAAACAAAATCCTAAAGAATTGTTTTCTTACCCACAAGTATAAACACACTATATAGTTTTTTCCACCTGCATGCTGAGAAACGTCTAAATGTGTGTTTGTATGCAAACTAATATCTCTTACTCACATTGAATAGGGATCATTTTAACATGACATAAACACAGTAAATAAAAATAAGTTGAATCTATGCCATTTGCAGGACAGCATATTGGAACAGACCAACCTACTGTATGCTAATGTTCTTGAAAATATAGTATATTTTTGACTTTTCTCTTATATCCTGCAAACACCACCAGTCCCTGCATTTGGACACAAATTTTGCCTTTGCTCGTTTTGCTGATACTACAATGCAGTGTCCTCAAAATTTCTCTCTGAATATAAATATTGTAGTAACCTTACAGAAATGATTATGCATGTATCTCAAACGAAAAATTGCATACCTAGTCTAAACTTAAAGTAACTTGTATTAATGCCAAACATAAACCTAAACTAAAGGTAAACCTAAAGGTAAATATAGTATATTCTGAGCATGAACTGTGCAAATAGTTTGCATTTTACTTTGTGTTCCTTTGACACATCATGACTTATGTACCCTCAAGATATACTTTCTTAATCAAGCTACCTTTCTGCCATATTCAGTTCACTGAAACCTTCCTGTGTAGCAGATTCATGGTACTGAGAACATTCCCTTCATTAGCTTTGCTGGCTAGGGAATTCTGGAAGTTAAAGTCCAAACATCTAAAAGTCGCCATTTGTTGAGAAACGCTGCCGTTGAGCTTGAAAGCAGAGCGAGCGAGTCCTCAGGACTACATTTTATTATTATGGTCGCGTGCACACCCAGCCCCAGCCAATCAGAGCAATGTTACATATTCATGACTTCTCTTTGGCCAATGAAACAGCGAGCCGAAAAAAAAAAAAAAAAAACCCACCACCCAAACCAACCATCCCTGAAGCCTAAAGAAACTCCGCCGGGCGAAACTTCTCTCACTTTCTAACGAGGCGCTGCCGCGGCTCCATCCCGGCTCCTGGCGCGGCTCTTCGCCGCAATTGAAACCCCGCTGCGCCCGAGTCCGCCCCGCAAGCGTGCGAGGTGAGGAAAGCTCAAGCGCCAGCCGGATCCCGCATCTCTGCCTCGCCCGCATCGGAAACGAGCAAAGGGGTGGGTGGGTGTGTGGAAAAAGCTAGAGCTTTGGCCGCCCAAGGAGCTCCATGCGTTGGCTATGGGGAAAGGGGCGCCCCTGGGACTGCCTCGCCTGTGCGTGCTGTGGACGGCGGTGCTGTGGGAGGTCTGCCGCTGCGGCGCCCAGGCCAACTGGATGTGAGTAGCATGGGAGGAAGCGGGGTTTGAATTCTCCCGGGTCTGCAATGTACAGGAATGCCCAGAGAGGAGGATATTTCTGCCCCCACAAACTAAGCAGTTATTCCGTTATGAGGCGATTCTTGGGTGTCGAAGAGTTGCAAGTGGTTTTTTGTTTTTTCCTTTCTGACTCTCTTGCGCCGTATATAATTCTATATACGGAATAAAATTCGCTATTCCGCTATAATTCGGAATAAAAACATCCCAATAACAAACGCCCTTCCCTTAATAAGGCTCAGGTGATGGCATGGCGACAGCGCCTCAGGATCAAATCAAATTTTATCACATGCACAGATTCATACAGAAGTACGAAATGCAGTGAAATGTGTAAAGATGTTAGAGGTCGCTTTTTTAATTTTCTAGCCAAGAGGTTTTGAATCCCTCCAAAGGAGAAGAAACCCCAGGGCTGGTTGACATCTTACAGCTGATTTTTTTTTTAAATAAAATAAAATAGAGCCGTATGTATGCTGTAATCTGAATCAGTGTTATTAATTTGGGATGTTAAGAAAAGATATGCCATGCGGATTATTTTTTTTTATCAAGGAGGAGTTTTTATGAAATTGTAGGTCAGCCAAAAGCAGCTTGAAAAAAAGAATTCAAATTTTATTGGTCACATGCATGACCAATAAACCATGGGACAGTGTTTCTCAACCTTGGCAACTTTAAGATATTTCGACTTCAACTCCCAGAATTCCCCAGCCAGCTTTTAGTAACTGTTTAAAGTTTAAACAGCACTGAAAAAAAAAATGACTTCTAATCATTTTTTGCATATATGACCATTGCAGCATCCCTGTGTTCAGGTGATAAGAATTCAGATGCTTGGCAAGTGGCTCACATCTGTGACAGTTGTAGTGTCCCAAGGTCACGTGATCACCTTTTGCAACCTTCTAAAAAGCAAAGTCAATGGGAAAGCCATTGCTAACTTAATAACTGCAGTGATTCACTTAACAACTGTGACAAGAAGGGTTGTAAAATGGGGCAAAATTAATTTAACAGGTGTCTCTCTTAGCAACATAAATTTTGGGCTCAATTGTGGTCATAAGTCAAGGACTCTCCCTGTACATATGCATGCATAGAGCCTGTTTTGTCACCAGTTTAGGCATGGAAAAGTTTGAAAAGTTTATAGAGTCCTATAGAAAGTATTTTTGAAATGTAACTAAGCATGAGTCTGAAATTCATGGTGTTACTTTTTTTAACTTTTTCTAGACCTGTAAACATCTCAACTATTTTTGAAATCACTGAAGAAATAGCACGTGGTTCCCAGAATCCTGATTCTGAGCGTATAATTAATCTTATTAACCACTGGCAAAGAGAGTATCACTTAGTCTGCCCATCATGAGTCTCTGCTCCTTTGTCCCGTGTGTTTTGATCATTTTTTCCAATCATCATCACTCTACGGAGCTATGATAGTTATTAATTGTAGAGTTTTCATTATGAACCATCCTTTGTCTGTTAGCATAACATGAAAAAACATGATATTTGGGGAAACATGATATTTGGGTCTCACTCCCGGGATGCTTTTGCAGGTGGCTGGGTATTGCCTCCTTTGGTGTCCCAGAGAAATTGGGTTGTGGTAACCTGCCGCTGAATGGTCACCAAAAGGACCTGTGCAAGAAGAAGCCCTACCTCCTGCACAGCATCCGAGAAGGAGCACACTTGGGCATCCAAGAATGCCAGAGCCAGTTCAGACATGAGCGGTGGAACTGTCTACTCTCTCCGGATGCAGTGCCTGCATTTTCCACTAATCCTTCATCCATCTCTGCCTCTCCTGCCTTCTCCATCTTTGGCTATGAATTGAGCAGCGGTAGGTTCTTAGTTGGCAGCACTGGTGGTTGGGAGGTCGTTTGGATGACTTAAGTCTGAACTCTTGCATCAATGTTGGCCAAGCTAGATCAGTTCTCATTAGCCCAGGAGCAAAGTGATGCTATCTGACAATTTGGATTAACCAATTTCATAAATGAAGGGGTATAAATATATTTATTTCTGAAGAAATCGTGGAATGTGAACAAAATTTTCTTGTGGAAAAGTTATGATCTACTGTATTCTCTCATTTATATGGTTTCAGCATATTGGTCCCATTAATGTCTCAGATTCAAATTAAGTTGTTCATTGATTGGATTGGATTGACTCAGATAGGACTGATTTTCTTGAGTGAAACCAGATGGTATAACTCTTAGTTGCATGTTAGCATTAATGATTACTCACAGAACATACTGCTGATATTTTTAACAAATCCTTTTTTTTTGTAGGTACCAAAGAAACAGCATTTATTTATGCTGTGATGGCAGCTGGCCTAGTGCACTCCGTGACACATTTATGCAGCACAGGGAACCTGACTGACTGTGCCTGTGATTCCATGTTACAAAACAGTGGCTCAGCCAGAGAAGGCTGGCACTGGGGTGGATGTTCTGATGACATCAAGTATGGAATGTGGTTGAGCAGAAAGTTCTTAGATGGTCCAACAAAAAACATCTCCAGAAAAGATAGAAATGGATTGATGGTCATGAATCTGCATAATAATGAAGCAGGAAGACTGGTATGGATTCATATCTTTTCCCCTCCATTCTTCTCAAGTATTCATGAATGCTGATGAGAGGAAGTTACGTTTCTTTTATCTGTTATCTGTTTGCTCTTCATGTTAGCTCCACCTGGGCAAATGAGAATGGAGAAGTCTTTGAGATGTTACTGGATTACAAATCTTAGTCTCCCTTACCATTGAACATGGTGCCAGGATCTACTGAATGTTGTAATTCATTACATTACATTCATCCATTAATACATTACATTACATTCATCCATTAAAGAAGCTTTCTCCATCAGGGTGCTCTTCAGAATGGGCTGGACTGAAAATAATGCACTTTCTATGTGGAAGTTAAGCTTTGAGGAAGCCACATATATTTGTGGGTGCATACAATCTGAAAGTACCAGGAAGTTGTCAATTCTTTGAAATAGATCAAATATTCTCTCGCAAGAAATATTGGAACTCTGATTTACTGTTACAGGCTAGAGCAGGGGTGTCAAACTCAAGGCCCAGGGGCCAAGTACGGCCCGCAGTGTACTTAGATCTGGCCCATGGGGCTGCCATGGAAACAGCAAATGGTGCTTCTATCAGTGAAAATAGACTCCCGAGTTCTGTTTTCACTGGCAGAAGGTTTCAGGAGGCTGTGGCAGCCGAAAACGGACCTCAGGAGCCTGTTTTCACTGGCAGAGCATTCAGGTCACCACCAGCGCCCCCAACAAGAGTGATATCAAGCTGGCCACCCCAGCCACGCCCACGCAGTCCTCTGAGGTCGAAAACAACCCTGATGCCACCCTCAATGAAATCGAGTTTTGACACCCCTGGGCTAGAGGAACAGAAAATCTGAGATTATTTTCCTTCCTTTCCGATTATACCAAAGAAAATCAGGGACGGATAGTGTTACATTATCTTTCTTTTTTTTTTTAAGTCTTAAGATCTAAGATTTCTTAGGCTTTGTTCCTATTCTACCTCATTCATCCTTAGATATCATCTCTGGTTTTCTGCATACATCACAAGTGTGTTTTTCCTATAGAGTGACTTGATGTCTTGGCCCTTCTTTATTCATACAGAAATCTGAATGGTTCCAGGAACTGCAGTAAAAGTTATCAAAATGGTACATACATCATTGAGAAATCTCAAGTCTACCTTTCCCTTGAGATTTCAGAGTAGAAAGATACAGATGTTATATTGTGTATGGGATTTTGTGCAGTTTAATGAGAGCAGGAAGCTATCCTCCATATTGCTTACAAAGTGTCTAAAGCTGATGATGAATACACAAGCTGCTGCCACTTTTGTCTACTGTTCAATATAACTTATCCCATGGTTGAATAAACAAGCTGTTACCTAGTTTAAAAACAGACTAGTCTTTTGGTCCATATGAAAACTGCACTCAGTATTTCTGTTATATAAGGGAAAAGCAATTTCTAAATTTAAAAAAACACTCAAATGCTTTGGAATATGCTTGGCATGCGACCCAAGATGAGAGTTGATCCTTTCTGATTGTGGTTTTCTTTAATTTTTCCTCCAGGCAGTAGCAAAACTGATGTCCATCGACTGCCGCTGTCACGGCGTATCTGGATCTTGTGCTCTGAAAACTTGCTGGAGAACCATGTCACCCTTTGCAAAAGTTGGCAGTTTTTTAAAAGAAAAGTATGAGAACAGTATCCAGATTTCTGACAGAGTAAGACGAAAAATACGCAGGAAAGAAAAAAGCCAACTGAACATCCCAATTCAGAAAGAAGACCTACTCTATATCAATAGATCGCCCAACTACTGTATGGAAGATCGAAAACTAGGGGTCACCGGGACGCAAGGGAGGGAATGCAATCGCACATCAGCCGGACCGGATGGATGCAACCTCCTCTGCTGTGGCCGTGGATATAATACACAGGTGGTCAGGCTTGTAGAGAGATGTGAGTGCAAATTTGTCTGGTGTTGCTATGTACGCTGCAGAAGATGTGAAACTGTGACTGATGTTCATACTTGTAAATGAAAGTAATTGCCTCTGATATCTTTCATGGATCAAGCAAAAGAAAAATGAACATTTTCTCTGGAGTCCAAGGTTGAAAGCTTTTTGTTTTTATGAAAAAAGGCAACTTGGAAGAAATAGCAACAAACTGCCTGGGAACTTGTATTTCATGAGGAATACTTGGATGGTGTATTTGTGTAATTCAGTCCACAATAGTTGTGGATTTTCAGTATTTCAGTCACATGCAGTGCTTTAGTGAATGTAAGGGCTAAGCAAATCAGACTAGTTTAGATTTAACATTCAGAAGTTAAAATAATATCCTCTTTGAAGCTCTCCTTTATTGAGAACATTCTGTTTGTAAAATAGCCATAAAATTATTTGTACAGCAATTTCTAATTAGGAATGACCCTGAGACTCAAGCAAAGCATCCAAAACTTATTAACCAATCACAACCCCCCAAAAATGGCTGGGTAGGTTTCTTAGGGTAGATTTTCTATAGGTAGTCCTTGACTTATGACTGATGGCTTAGCAACCATTGGAAGTTGCAATGGATCCTCAAAAAGAGACTTGTGACCAGGAATCTTATGTATGACCTCTCCCTGCAGTCCCGTGACTACATTTTGGATATTCGGCAACTAGCTACATTTACAACCATTTGCAGCATCCCATGATCAACACATGTTTTTTTTCTCCCAGTAATAGACTTTTCTTCTAGTTTGCAGCAAAGAATGCCCCATAATGAACAATGGATTGCTTAATGTATTCACTTAATGACCATGGCATTCCTTTTACAGTTGCTGCATTCACAAAAAAGTAATAAAATCGAAGAGTTATGTGATGACCTGCTTTATGAGGATCACAACTTACAACCAAAATTGCAGGTTCGATTAGTGTCATAAGTTGAGAGCTAGTGTCATTGGTAGAGCTATCAGCATTAGAAAACAAACTTATCGACATAGGTGGCATGCTGTAAAAGAACAGTGTATTCATGTGTTTTCACTTACTTCTATTCCAGTGTTCTAATTTTTCATTTAAAACAGAGAAACAGAATTGTGTATTTGTGGCTACTGTACAGTAGTAGTCAAATACTGAAGCGTGTTTCTATTTTTCCTTGAGGCATCTTGATTAGGTCTACATTGTGATGCATTTCAGAGCTGTCTCATTTAAGAAAATAGGCGTGACACTGATTTGTAAAGATAATGTACAATGTACCATGAAATAAATATACCTGTTGAGGACCCCTTGCATATGGAATAAATACAAGTCACCTATGAAGGCAATTGTAGATTGCACAGCTGCCTACATAGCTTTATCAGAATGGTATTTCAGTCTTATAAATTCTTATAAACTATATTCTTAAACTCAAACATGCCAGTTGCCAAGCGTCCAAATTTTGATCATGTGGTCATGGGGATGCTGCAGTGAGAATATGAAAAATGGCCATGTTACTTTTTTCCGTGCCATTGTAACTTTGGTCACTGAATGAATGGTTAAGTCAAGGACTGCCTGTATCATTTACACACCAAAGGGAATTATCTTGATGCAAGATATCAAAGATAGAATTATTCTTCTGCATCTTTATTTCATAAGTGCCTTGATTTCCCAGTATTGTGGGCCAGATTGCTGACATAAACTACTTTTTGTAGAAATGGAGAGAGGATGCTTGATATTTTGTTGGGATGAAGAGAGCTTTTCTTTGTGGTACATCATTAAGCATTTCTAGTGTCCTTTTGTATGTACATTAAATTCACGATATAGGATTGCAACTTTAAATATTACTCTGGTTGAATTGGAAGCAATCAATTTACAAGTCACTCCTCAAGATTTTCTCTCATTACTTGAAACTGAATTTTCTGATGCATAAAGGAGCTTGATTTCCCCCACCCTACCCCACCCCGAATATACAAACTGTTGGCAAGTTGTAACTAGCAATATCTTGAAGACTATAGGCCCCATTCTTGGACTACATCCATAGATCTGTTGCTTTTTTTGTGGTTATGGAAAGTTGTGCACATGCAGTGCTTCTCTTAATTAATATACCAGAGATTTTCTTTCACAGATAGCTAGATAAATATTTCACTGCTTCATGCAAAGATGTTGGCTATTTTAAAAAATTGCCCCCATCTTCTGAAGGGAACAGTCATCTGGTTATGATCTCAGTAGGTTGGTTTGGCTTGGTTTGCTATATCTCTGCCTTTTTCCAGCATCAACAGTGTAAGACTAATGGAGGGATTGAAGAATCCTCTAATTTCACTCCAAAACAGAATCTTTATTAGCTCTCACTGAACTCACTTTCAAGCCACTGTTTAATATAAAATTGAAAGTGCAATGGATTGGCTTATGGTTCTATAAACATTCTAGTAATACCACACAATGTAGTCCAATTCTGCTTGGATTTGTTCTGCGTTGATTTCAGTGGGTTTGACTCCCAACTAAATGTACCTCATATTGCATCTAACGTCATCACTATCTATAGTCTATAGATTACAGACTTAGTTTCTCCATTAAATAGATCTTGTCATGAAATGGTAGGCAACTCATAAAAATATTGTTTACTGCTTCAGGTACCTCTAAGTTTTATATATAAGAACAATGCCCTGCAAAACATGACTTGCATTCACATTAAGGCCTTCTACTTAATGCTCTTCAGCCTCTTCAATTCCCTCAAAAATACAGAAAGAGAGAAGGGGCATTGGATTTACCTGATACGCTCCTTCTCATGTGGAGAAATAATCCAGACATATTGGGTTACTCTGTCATTTACTAGCTCTATTTGACTGAGTAGAAGAGTATAAATAGGGGGAAGCTCCTACTTCCAAGTTTTCTACGAAGATGAATCAATGATAGACGAAAAACTCTCTTCACTCTCTCTCCTCTTTCTCATGCTTGTCTGGAACTGAGATGGCAGTTATGATGTGAGTAGCATTTATGCGTGAGTCTGTACCGATGGGGAAAAAACAGATGGGCTGGGTTATCTCCCCACACAAGGAGCGTATCAGGTAAGTCCAATGCCCCTTCTCCGTTGAGTGTGGGGATATAATCCAGACATATTGGACATACCAAAGTCTCTGGAAGTTAAGGGAGGAAGCCCGTCCAGTCCACAGACTCACGGGACAAGTGGACTGGTTGAAGAACCCTCTCTGCCAAAGGCTGCTTTGGCCGATGCGAAGGCATCCAAGCGGTAGTGACGAATAAAGGGCGAAGGCGAAAACCAGGTCGCAGCCCTGCAGACTTCTTCGATGGTGGCTTGAGAGGACCAAGCCCTTGAAGTAGATGCGCTTCTCGTGGAATGAGCAGTGATGCCGGACGGAGGTTGGAGACCGCGGGTGTTGTATGCCGCTGAGATGCACCCCTGAAGCCATCTGCCAATTGTGGAGGAGGAAACCTGTCCCAAGGTGCGGGGATAGAAGGACACAAACAATGCTTCCGAGTGATGGAAGGCAGCTGTTCTGTCAATATATATGCACAGGGCCCTGCGCTCATCCAGTCTGTGCCAGCTACATTTGAGTGGGTGGGCTGGGCTGGGGCAAAAATTGGGTACCACAATTTCCTGTGCCCTGTGAAACCACGAATTGATCTTCGGGATAAAAGGCAGATCCAGTCATAGAACTACCCTATTGGAGTGAAAAACAGACAAGTCTGACCTGATGGAGAGGGCCGCTAACTCCAAAATCCTCCTGGCCGAAGTGATCGCGATGAGGAAGGCCACCTTCCAGAAGAGAATGCATAGGGAGGCTGTGCGGAGTAGCTTGAAAGGTGCCCTGGTGATGGCCTCCAGGACTGTAAGCAGGTCCCATGTGGGGAAACTGGATTACCAGTGGTTTGAGATAGGTGGCGCCTCTCAGGAATCTACACACCAAAGGATGCCGGGAAATAGAACTATCCTTGCCACAGTCTATGACTGAGGCCAGGGCTGCCACCTGGTGGTGAAGCGTGTTAGGGCATAGACCCTTGTCTAGTCCTTCTTGTAGGAACTCCAACACCTGACCAAGGGAAGCGTGGAAGGGGTCCCGGTGTGTTCTGCACCAGGACCGAAATGTATTCCAGGTGGCCTCATAAATCTGGGTGGTGGAGGGCCGCCTCGCAGCCTGGATGGTGGCTATGACCTTGTCCATCAGGAGCTCTCCTGATAGCGCCGACGCTCAATCTCCAGGCTAACTGGAGCCACCCTGGATCCGGGTGTAACACTGCACCCTGGGATAGGGCTGACTCATGTTGAGGAATCATCCAGGGGCATGTGATTGAGAGTTCTACGAGGTCTATGAACCAAGGCCTCCGAGGCCAATGTGGGGCAAGGAGGAGGATTTCTGCTCCGTCTGCTCTCACCCTCCATAGGAGAAGTGGCATCAATGGTAGGGGAGGGAACACATAGAGAAGGCCCCAAGGCCAAGCTGATCGTAAGGCATCTAGTCCCTCCGCCCCGGCATCTGGAAGCACGAGAAGAAGCGTGGAAGCTTTGTGTTAGTTGAGATTGCAAACAAGTCTATCTGAGGCAGACCGAAGCAGGATACCAGTTGATGGAATATTGACGAGTGTAGGCTCCATTCCGAGTGGTCGAGCATCGTCCTGCTGAGCCAGTCCACCATCGTGTTGGTGGCTCCCATGATATGCTGAGCCCTGATGGATAGCAGGTGAGTCTCCGCCGAGGTGCCCAAGAGTTGAGCTTCTTGCATGAGGGCCCAGGCCCCTCTTACAGTTGATATGGGCTTTTGCCACAATATTGTCCGTCAATATAAGAATGTGCTGCTGGTGGACGTCCTTGTGGAATCTGTGGAGGGCCAGGCGAATCACATGGAGTTCTAGCCGGTTGATGCTGTGGGTGCATTCTGTTCTGCTCCAATGGCCCTGTGCCATTTTGTGATTGATGTGAGCTTCCCAGTCAGAGAGACTGGCATCCGTCGTGAGAATGACCGGAGAGGAATTGGTGAAGAAGCAGCCCTCCTGGATCTTTGGAGAGGTCCACCACCAGAGAGACTGATATATCTTCTTTGGCAGCACCACTCTGGATTGGGAATGGCTGAGGCCCCTCTTCTGGTGAGGTAGGAGGAACCACTGTAGTGGTCTGAGATGAAGTCAGGCCCAAGGTACAATGCCTATGCAGGACACCATCTTGCCCAGGAGCTGCAATAGGAGGGCCAGGGGAACTCGACCGTATCGGAGGATACGGTGGACAAGGTTGCATAGGCTGCGCTGGCGTTACGGTGACAGGTAGACTTGCCCTCGCTTTGTGTCTACGATGGCCCCTAGGTGCTGTAAGCGGGTGGAGAGTGACAGTTGGCTTTTCTTTAGGTTTATGGAGAAATCCAGGTCCCAGAAACATTACAAGGTGGTCTGTAGGTCGTGACGAGCCGATGCCACTGAGGATGATTGGATCAGAATGTCCAGATAGAATTGCACTCGGGCGGGTAACCTGCAGAGGTGTGCTGCCAGGGCCGCCAGTAGCTTGGTGAAGACCCTGGGAGCTGAAGATAGGCCGAATGGGAGGGCCCGGTACTGAAAGTGTTGTCCCCTGTAACAAAAACGAAGAAACCATTGATGAGCAGGATGGGGATGTGTAGGTATGCTTCGGTCAGGTCTATTGAAGAGAGCAGGTCGCCCGGTCTGATGAGTGCTAAGATGCTCTGCAGGGAGTACATTTTGAAGCAATGATAAGCAATGTGCTTGTTGAGACGCTTTAGATCTAAGATTGCTCTCCATCCTCCCGAGGCCTTTGGAATGACAAAGAGGATGGAGTAGAAACCCTGACCATGGAACTCTCTGGGTACCAGCTGGATGGCCTGGATCTGTAGTAGGTGATTGATGGCTTCCCACATGAGTTGACGTAATAGAGGATTGTGGGAAATGTGACAGGTGATGAACCTGCTTGGCGGAGGTGAATCGAATTCAAAGCTAAAGCCGGCTCAGTGTGGCGTACCCAGGAGTCCAAGGTGATCTCATCCCATTGGTTGGCAAAAGAAATGAGGCAGCCACCAATGGGAGGGAGGTGTCCACTGTCACTTGGCACACTTGAAGGGATGTCCACGGGTCCCTCGAAAAGGACGTCTGGAATAGGTCTGCTGTCTGCCCCTGTAGGGTTGGTACTGTTGCCTGTCAGCAATATTGAAAGGAGCGTTGATTGGACGTCAAGGGTTCTTCTAACTGTTGAAAGGACTGTTGTCTGGAGTGGGAAAATCTCCTGTGGTCTGAAACCTTCTTTCCTAAGGATAAGCATTTCTTTCCGTCACGTGTAACCACTAGAGCCGGTTCCAGCGAATCCCCAAAAAGCTTAGCACCCTTAAAGGGGATGGAGGCCAACTTCCACTTTGATTTTAAGTCAGCAGGCCAGCTCTTGAGCCAGAGAAGATGCGCTGCCACAGACAAACCAATGGCCCTGGCCGCAAATTTTGCCACGTGAAGGGTGACATCCGCCGAAAGTTCTAATGCGAAAATTAGTTTATTGACGTTTTGATGCATGCGCAATTCTTCAGGAGACATCCTGGCCTGCAATTGGTGTAGCCACAGAAGGGACGCACAGTTGAAGAAGGAGGCAGTGGTTGAGGCCTTGATGGCCCAGGCAGCCGCCTGGTGGACCTTGTGTAACACCTGCTCCACCTTCTTGTCCTCTGGTTTGAGGGCGTCTAAGGAATCTGCAACCAGGATAGTGGAGGAAGCTAATGCCACCACCGGATCGTCCACCTCCGGGGGGGGGGGGGGTTCAAGCATGTGTTGAAGGCCTCTGCGACGTTATACATCTTCTTTTCGGAATTGGGTGGCCGGCTGGCCACTGGCAGTTCCCACTGCTTCTGGACCAGATTGGTGAATAGCTATGGGGCAGGTACCTCCTCAGATTTTGTAGATTGGGTAGCAAAGAACAGTTGCTGGGCTTCAGGAATTGGAGCTGTAGTTGTAGCTGTTGCTGGAACGGAACCGCTGCCCAGCTGGGTAATGGCTTTGACCTTAACAATGATTTGAAAAGCGCTGGTCGGAAAAGGCCAGGGAGATGAGACAGCTCCAAGGAGTATTCCGCATCAGCTGAGAGTTGTTGTTCCTCATCACCTGAATACAATGCAGACTGATCAGAATCTGACTGAGCTGGATTGCGAATCTGACAGATCCTCCTCCTCTGAAACCGGGGCTGCAGATTGAGGAGGGCCGGTCCCGGACAGAGAGGTTGTTGGGAGAGAAGAGGCAGTCTTCCCCACACCCTGAGGGTCAAGGCTGCTACCAGTTATTGCATCTGTGTAAGTAAGGAATGTTGGAGGGACTCTGTAGGAGGAGGAACTGAAGGAGAAAGGAGGGCCTGTGTCTGAGGGGATCGTTCAGCACCCCTCCTGGAGGGAGGGGAGGCAGTGACCTGCTCCTCCAGAACAACTCTCTGAGCATCTTGTAGAGATGTTTTGTGAGGGTATGGAAAAGAACTGCTGAGGTGAGGGTCCCTCGTCTTCTGCAACCAGGATTTCTGGTGTAGGAAGTAAGGGGAGGCAAGGGGGATTGTAATGTGGCACCCCGATGCCTGCTTCTCTAGAGCTTTGGCCCACTGTTGGTCTAGGGCCTTTTGCCTCCATAATGCATCGTGCTCCTCAACCCTGGAAGATTTCTTGGACGTTTTGGCCTTTTTTGGCTTTGATGAAACAGAGGAAGTGTGCTTTCTCTCAGAAGTGCATTTGCGGGGGAGTCTCGGGTCCTCTTTGGATTGATCCATATTCCTTAAAGAGATGCAAAGAAAATTAATTGAGATAGGTTCTAACAGCGTAATCAGGCCTGTAGAAATGCAACCAGAATTATAAAATAGATAATCTGCATAAGGTTATGCTCTGCCTGTTAGGTAAACAACATCTGGAAGGCCTGTGAGACCTGGCAGGGGCAGACCCCCAGGGAACAGCAGTCTACCCCTCATGGCCAGGGGACTTAAGAATGGAGGATCCTGTTCCATCTCAATCAAGCTGCAAGTGTGCTCCTGGCCTTGCCATTATAATGCCCCCCCCCCCCATTTTACCACAGGGTGGGTGGGAGCCTGCTCTTGACCGGGGCCTACCCGGCAGATGATGTGGGCCTTAAACATGGTGTGTGGATACATCTGGAGTAGCCACTGGGCCCTGTGGACGTGGCTAAAGTTGCCCTGTGGCCCAGGTCATGTTTGCCCCATTCGGCGGATCTTCAGGATTCATAGCTAAATATAGGTCAGGCAGTCTGATGTAAACTAGGCTAGGCCTTCATGACTGCCTGCAGCCTCACGGCAGGTTTCAAAATGGCGCCCGCAACTCAAACATGGCCACCGCGGCCCATTGCCGAGTGAGGGAATGGTAGAGGACAACTGTGCCCAAGCGTGTCCAAAAGCCTGCGCTCGAGCAGCTAAAGAGAAGGTACAAACGCTCCACTGCTGGCTGGTTCGCCCCACGGGGGCAGAGTCTGAATGGCAAAGGCTTCATCCAAAATGGCGGCTGCGTCGAAATGGCCACTGCAGTCATGAGGCAGGGACAAAATGGTGGCCATCCCAAGGTGCTGAGCTCTTGCAGGGCAATGAGCTGCAGTTGTAGTAACTCTATGCACCGCCGCTGGCTGGATTGCATAGCGCGGTCAGAGCGGTGACGATTCAGCATGACCTGCGGCCTCGAAAGGGAATCGCAGGGTGCTGCGCAGTGACTCCATTCTTAAAGGAAGCATGGGAATGAAGAAAACTTGCGATCTGAGGCTCCGTGGCCTGGAAGCGACTGCGGATTGGATGCCCAGCGATAAACAAAGGGGTGTCGGCTGCGAGAGCTCTAGCTGGCTCCAATTAGCAAGTATTAGTATCAGCACCTTGCCCTTGAATATCAAGGGAATTGCGGCCGAATTGGCCTTGTCAATATGAGGGGAAGTGAAACCCCTAGGTCCCTTTTCCCCTCTAGTGAGATCCAAAGCTCTCTAAAGAGTTTCAGCAGGATCTGATTATGGCCAAATATCGAACAAAGGAAGGAAATACAAACTGCAAAGAAAAATACAATAGAGGTTCTGTGAACTGTTTAGAAGAGAGAGTGAGTCCCCAGTCTAAACCACTTGATGACTGAGTAGAGAACTGGGAAGTAGGAGGAGCTTCCTTCCTATTTATACTCTTCTATTCAAATAGAGCTAGTAAACGACAGAGTGACCCAATATGTCTGGATTATATCCCCACACTCAACGGAGAAATTCTCAATTCTGTTAAGATTATCAAGAGAATTGAGATTCACGAGAACCTTTCAAAACACATTGGGAATAATGTACGTTACTATTTTTCTAGGTTAAGAACATTTTGGCTGCTATATTGAGGTTACCTTATTTTTGTTGTCTCTCAATAAAATACTAACGTGTGTTTACTTGCCTTTATTATCAGAAGTAATTAATAGAAACAGGTGGCAGCAAGTGTACAGATAGCTGGTGGCTGGAGATCCCTTTCTCCTGAAAAGTTTATTGACGGTAGCTTTTTGTTGTCAATCATTCTTAAAACTGGAAAGCTGCAACAACTAGCATGGCACATGTTATCAGCAGTATTTTTAATAGCTTTAAGATATGGGAACAGATTTTCTCAAAAATCAAACTTGATGGAACATCAGCCTGAAGCCAACTATAATGGTCACAACAACAGAACTTGAGGTGCAAAGGGTCCTTAGGGACCTATAACGCATTTAAATGCTTTTTATATTTTTATACTTTTTTAAAATAAAACACCCATTTCCCATGGCAAACATTTTAAAATGGTTTGATCCGAGTGACCAAGTGCATAGAGCTGGAATACAAAATATGATAAGTTAGGTAAACTTAGATTCACAAACAATAAACATCCATACAATATCATAGTATTTGTTCAGTTACAAGATGATTTTAACCTTGATGGCCCATAGAGTGCAATGTTTCTGTAGCTGTGTTCTGTGAAGGAGCATATACTGCCAATAGAGACTTCCACGTCTAATCAAATACTTTCCTGCAGTTCCCAAGAAGGATTTAATCAGCAATAGTTTGATCAAATAAGTCAGTTTGGAAGACTATATATTTTGTGATTTAAGTTACAGGCCAAATGATTGTCACTACCTGTTGGATCTTGTCAGTGCTGAGTCACTGAGAGCAGCACTTAAATATTTTTTTAATTCATGGTTTTGTCACATGTTTACCGTAACTTGAAAATACTCATCCCTATCGTTATTGTCTAGTCCCCCCCTGCCCCAATAAAGCCAAAAACCCAGCACAAAGGGTTCTCTTCCTGAGCAGATCTGTATTTTGTTTTTTTTAAAACTTTATTTAATTAAAAAATATAATACACAGACAAGTGATTTTATTTCAATGAACATTGCTGGAGAATCTGCAAAGTACTTTACAAATAATCAGTCTTATGATGTATTTATTACTAAACTACAGCAAATTAAAGAAAAAGATAACATGAACATTAAAACAGTAAAGTAGCTCATATTCCAGTCATTAAATCTTAGCACTGAAAAGCTAGGTGTTTCTCTTCAGCTACATAAAGTAATTAATCTCCAGTATTGCTTTAATATTTTCAGTGCAAATAATATTTCATTACTCCAACAAGACTGGCTTCTAAGCCCAACTTTTTTTCCAATATTTTTCTAAAATGAATATTTTTAATCACCTCAATTCACACTGACAATACATATATCAACAAGATCCTGACATCCCATCAAACATCTAATCATACTTTACTTCTTGCTAAAGTCTCTCTGCAAAGCAGAGATGTCCAAAACGCTTGTTCGTTGTTTGAGTTGGGAAACAGAACTGCAAAATTGCCACTGTCACCTTTACAAAAAAGTAAAAAAACAGGGCAGTCCCAAGAGTCATACTTAAATCTTGCTACAAGTATCTTCCCACAAGAGGCATCTGACAGTTTTCCCTTCTCCTGATGCTTTCTGAAAACGAAGGGGGTGGAAATAATTTTTGCATGCATTGTGACCTAGTGCAGTTCCATGACACCGATAGAGTGGAAGGTTTCCTGGGCATCCCAAAACTCTCTGTGGACACCTTTGGCTTTTATCCCCTAATGCTATTTATTAGAGCAAGGGTGTCAAATGGTAGCCCATGGGCCAGATGCATCACGTGCAGGCTAGGCTGACCCCAGTTCCACAAAGGGAAAAAAAATGTCACGATATGTCACGTGATGGCAATGTGACAGCTGCTAGTTTGACACCTGTGCATTAAAGACCTCTAGAACTATAAGCCAACTGCTATAATTCAATTAACGCAATGTCACTATGAAGTAATGAGAATTATTAAAAAGGGGGATCATTGTGCTCTTCCCTGCTGCTGTACGTAGGACAAGAAAATGGGGAGATGACATTTGTTAGAAGTGAACTGTCTGGAGACCTCAAATGCATTCTGTATAAGCACCTACATAAATATGATTTAGTGTGGTCTGTCTACTTAGATCAGCCAATCTAAATTAACATTTTCACTCTAGGAAAACATGTTCCCCAGTGGATTTTCTTTCCCAATAGTCAAGCCTATAATCAACTGAAATTACCTCTGAAAAATGTCCAGTTGAGGACTGCTACACACCAGGTCGCCTCCAGGAGGAATCTTTTTTTTTGTAAAAATATACAATTTCATACTTCCAAGAAAACAGAGTAACTGCCACATTGGCTTCTTTTTATGATTTTGCAAGACCTCAACCAGTTCTGGATCTCAGGTCTTTTTAAAAAAACTTAGCTGAACATACACAAGAAACAATCACATTCTGCCGTTATCAGCAGCTTGCATTGCTAACAAGAAATATAGGGATACAGATCAGTTAACAATTGCAACAGACACAGTGTTATACATTTGATTTTAATGAAAAGCATTTAATTGTGCTTTGTAGAACAGTCCTACATTTTTGTATCAAACATCCAGCCTCTCTAAATTGAAAGAGGTCGCTGAAGAATGTGGCTTTCCAACAGATATAGCATAAAAATAGTTAACGTTTTTCCTCTAAAATTTACATACCCATGTAAATATATTCACAGCAATGTTGTAACTGAACAGGAGACAACAAAGCTCAAGATTAGCTCAATTATTCATTGTGTATCGTCTAATTACTTTTCAGGATGGTTCTAAAAGACATTTACATACAAGAAGTGGCTTTAGAAACAAGAGAGAAGGAAAAAGAAGGAAGACTAAGAATGCTCAGAAACAATTATTCTGTTTGTTTAGGGCTCAATTACAAAAAGAAAAAAGAAAAAAATAATCTCTTCAGTTTAACAATAAATAAGCCTGATGTTTTTTGTTTTTTTTAAAAAAAAGTTCATGCACATTTTAAAGTGAAAACATGCCTGGAAATTATTTACACAGGGCACAATCCAGCAGGATAAGTATTTCACATGCCCAGTCAACTTGGTGCAATTTTACCATCACTTTGCACAGTTTTTCAATGGGCCTTGTATATCATCAAGCCATGCTAGTATGCTGGAGTTCACACTTGGCTTCTATCTTCCCAAATTTCACAATCTCACAGTAGCAGAAAAGTGCATTTTCCCCTCCACTGTTCTTTTGCATTGTCTATTTCCAATTGCAGATTGTTCATTCTAGCTTCTGTGGAATACACCCTTCCATTTCCACAACTTCTGGCCATCCTTCATACTTGTTGGTGTCCTTGTTGTTTTTAATATGCTGCAAAGAGAAAGCCATTTCAATTTAAATGTTAAGTATAGTTAGTGTTGCACTGAAACACAAGATTTTCTAACAGAAAAAAACAGTATTTTTATTTATGTTGGTGGTACATAATTCTATGTCTTGTGTCACTTTTTTTCAAGATGAGAAATATATGAAAAAGAAAAGTTCTAGGCTAAAGAACAAAAAGCTGTATGAAATATGAGAGCTAATAGACTACAATGCTCTTCGTCAGAACACTAGCATAGCAATCAGTGTAAGAATTTTCTGCTATTGTTTTCAAATATCATATACACAGAACCTACTTATTTTCCTCCTAAATATCTATAGAGATTAATCACCATTCTCATCATCGTGCTAAGGGTTAAGGAAAAGCAATTGGAAAACAATACAAAATATTAGTATTTGCTGATTGAAGTTGAATGAAGTTGAGATTGAAAAGAAATCTATTGTTAAACCAATCATGATTAGAGTCCTCGGACTAATACTTAAAGGACTTCCTTGATATCTTGAAATGTTGAATTTATCCTTTGCTCTTAAGTTCTACCTTAATAATTCTTAGATCCTTTGTTAGGAATTGAATTGTTAAATTTCTACCAGTTTTAGACTTAACTGTAGATCGGGGTGTCAAATTCAAGGCCCACAGGGTACTTAGATTCGGCCCAAGAGGCTGCCCTGAAAACAGCAGAGGACCCCCCACGTGTGTCTGTTAGTGAAAATGGAGCTCAAGGGGACCACGTGCGGCCCTCCCGGGCCCCATTTTTAGTCACAACGGCTTCCTGCAGCCCTCTGCCAGCAAAAATGGAGCTGGACAACCCCTGGCCCCACTTTCTGCCGTGATGGCCTCCTGCAGCACTCTGCTGGTGACAACAGGTCCCTGTTTTTGCTGGAGGTAGTGTGGCCAAAAACAGGGCCCAAGGGGCCATGCGTAAACCCCACTCTCCCAGCTCAGTTTTTGCTGGCAAAGGGCTACCAAAACAAACTAAAAGCAGAACAAAAGGTGAAATGTTTCCCCTTTTGCATTTGAGCATGCAAGAAGGGACAGGAAAGGAGAAAGACAAAGAAAAAGAAGGAAAGAATGGAAAAGAGCAAGGAAGGAAAACTAAGGAAAGAGGGGAAGGAGAAGGAAGAGAGAAGGAAAAAGAAGAAAAGGAAGGAAGGAGATTATAATGAGTGATGGGTCTGAGGGAAGCCCTGCCCTAGCACTTGGCCACCATAGGTGCTCCTGACACGTGATGTCGAGCTGGCCACACCTACCCTGACTATACCTACCCTAGCTACGCCCACCCTGGCTCCCAAGGTCAAACACAATCCTAATGCAGCCCTCAATGAAATCGAGTATGACAGCCCTGCTGTAGATTATCCATACATAACAACATCTGTCTATCCCAGGTTCTTGAGAAGGACTCAATAAGTGGATAAAAATGCCAAATCCAATCTAAACATCTGGATAACTGTGCAACCATAATTATAGTGCAGTAATATGTAGAAGTCATTTAGCAGATTCAAACAGGAAAAAATGGCTTCAAAATAACACATCAGGAATATAAACAGTTAAGACGCTCAAAAGACAGGTGACAAATAAATATTCACAGTGAGGACATTTAAATTTCATTTCAACAATCTTCTTCAAACAATTGATATGACTTTTTGAAATTCTGAGCAAGGCACTAAGACTGTTCAGTATCCAGAATTGAAGGGAGAGTGGTGATTTTGAACACACATGTACTCATGTACCATCTCACTACAACTTGATAAAGATACATTTGATTTAAGCAGAAGCACTCCATATATGACTCCAAAGACTTTTCTTCTTCAAATCCAAATCAACCCAGACCTTCTTCCTAATTCCAATTAAGTAAATTGCAGTTACTGAAGTGTCTTTCCCAGATTAGCTAAAGTTCTGTTGACCAAAATGAATCAGCAAAAACTTCCAGGATGCAATGTATGTTTTGGGCTCAAAAAACACTCCAATGTCATCTAAACATTAACATGAAAACATACCTGTTCAAAAGGGCTTTTGGTTTTGATTCCTTTCCCACCACAGAAAACCCAATTGTCTCTGAAGCCAAGCGTCATGATGGATGTACTTCCCAACTCTGATATTAGTTTCCTTACTTCTTCATTAAGCCTTCAACAGAATTTTAAGAATTACTACAGAAATATAATATTATCTAGAATATAATGTACCAAATTGATTCATGTAAACACTTTGCTTCATATTAATTGAAATGTTTTATTATGTGTGAACATGTACAAATAATGTATACCTTCACACATATGTACATTATTCATCAACCCCTGCTGAACAATGAAAAACCCCTTTTAAAAATGACCACATTCTTGGAAAGACATCTCCCTCTTTAGCTCTTATCTAATTGTAATCTACTAGAAAGCAAATATTACAAATAAGTATTGTATTTCCAACACACTTACTTAGTGGCACCATCGTCATATGTTGCCATTAATACAATAGTTCCATCTTCCAAAACCTTCAGAAATTCAATGAGTGGGGCTACATCTACATCAAATGGAAGCACAACAACATGTAATATTTCTTAAATTTATACACCTGTTCATCTTGTGAACAGTGACTAACATTAACATATCAATTATTAATACAGCAACAAATGCCAAAGGCAAGAAAAGAACATATATTATATGAGCCTCGGTGGCGCAGTGGTTAGTGTGCAGTACTGCCGTACAGCAGTACTTCTGCTATTTGCTGGTTCAAATCCCACCAGGCTCAAGGTTGACTCAGTCTTCCAAGGTAGGTAAAATAAGGACCCAGATTTTTGGGGGGGCTAAAAAAAAACACTTAGAGAGGGCTGGAAAGCTCTATAAAGTGGTATATAAATCTAAGTGTTATTGCTATTATATATGACTGCCAAAAAAGAAATGCCACCCCATTTTGATTTACAAGATTTTCATTCAAAACTCACATTTTAATTCAAAATATCTAATGCAAAATTGAAAAGCAACATTTGTCAAGTTTTGATTCTTAGAATTACCTGAGCTTTAATAAACTGGATTTAATTTATAAGCATGTTGATGTCTAATTTAAGTAAGTGAACAAGTAAAATAACGAATTAACTATTTTATAAAATAAGCACATATTTCTGCACTTACCTCCACCCCACATATCGAAGAATTTTGTGTCCAGTAGTTCACCTGTTTTGCCTAGCAAAAGGAATAAGACAGGGGTCTTCAAACTTGGCAATTTTGTGACTTGTGGACTTCAACTCCCAGAATCCCTCAGCCAGCTTTGCTGGCTG
>JAEANM010001418.1:0-28006 GCA_017656035.1 Myanophis thanlyinensis
ACATCATTTCTTCAATAAATTTTATTTTTAATATGTTTATGCAATTGCCACTTGATTCACTTGTTACACTCCAAACGTGTGTGTGCGTGCGTGCACGCACACATGTGCACATGTGTGTGCTTGGGTGTGTGTGCTTGGGCGTGGGCATGCACATGTATATGGAAGTATATATGTATGCATATACACATATATAAATGCAATCTTTTTACTGAGCAAAGCTATCTACTGCCTAGCATAATTTTAACAGATAAATTAATGGGACCAAATTATTTGCTTTCCTTATTCCAATCTATAATATAGGTAGTCCTTGATTTATGACCACAACCGAGACTAGAATAAAGCTAGTGAAGTGACTTGTGCCCAATGTTACAGCCTTTTTTTTGCAATGATCATTAAGTGAATCACTGCAATTGTGAACTGAATCACCTGGTTGTTAAGCAAATGTGGCTTTCCCCATTGATTTTGCACATCAGGAACCTTTGGGAGGGATGCAAATGTGATCCATGATCTCAGGATGCTGCAACCCTTATAAATGCATGCTGGTTGCCGAGTTCTCAGACTTGATTATATGACCATGAGAATGTTATAATCATTATGAGTGTGAGGACTGGTTATAAATCACTGTTTTAAGTGCTTGTATAACTTTGAAGGTCACTAAACTAATGGTTTAATTCGAGAACTAATTAATTTAATTTTATCCAGCTTTTTAAAATGCTCCATAAAAGATACCGGAAGTTTCACTATCCCCAACACTAGTGATTTCTATACCACTTTGAAAACAAATAACATATGCAAATAAATAAATAAGGCAACACTGCAAAAGCTTATTGAAAAGGTGTCTTCTTAAAATGTACTTCTTTTACAGTATCTATATGGGGAATAACATAAATACATAAACAATGAAAGGATGATTGGTTGACATTTTGGAATATGTCTTGCCTATTTTTATAAAAAAAACACTCGGCATACCTTAGAAGTTGAGAAAACATGGACATTATTCAGTTATAAATCAAATATATGTTAAAGTCATTCATGACTCATTAATTCATATCATTCAGTTCCCAGTTCCCTCATTTGAAAAGCTACAAAGTAAGGAAACTGAACTGTTTCAAAATGTATTCCTTATTAAATTGTTTCCCCAAAGTAGAATGTATTCAAACAATTCAGAATCTACTGTATGTCTACATTATGCTCAGATAGTTTTGTCTACTGTATCCAAGAATTATTAATCAACTTGTATGATAAGCATTCCGCTTGTGCTTCCTAGGGGATGGCTTTATCTTTTCTCCTTCTCCTGCTAGTTTTAATAATGTTGGTGATTTTTATAAAATAATAATTGCATGACAAGACAATGTTCTTTTATATGTATTTCAAATTTAGAAACCGTCCAGCTCCTTCACAAAAGGACTTGGGTGGTTTACAAGTAAAATTTTAAAAACATAAAATCTGTATATAAAATTAGGAGGAAAGGAAGAGTTAACATTCAAAGTTAAAAGGCAGTGAAGAGATTTCAAAGCACTAACCAATTGCATGTTCCTTTGTGGCTTCAAGCAAGATGACATTGCAACAACCTTAGATATTTCCAAAAAGCCAGGAGAGTGGTGGTCACATCTGGAACAGTGATGGTATCAGCCTGGGTGCACCAGTTCTAACAAACCGCTGGTGGCGACAAGCATTTGGCTCCGCCCACCTGTGCTTACCCTATCGTCTCCTATATACCATCTTTTTCTTCTCTGTAGTTCATCTGAATTGCACAGAAAAGCTATTTTCTATGCGTCCGCAACCTTCCTACTCACCCAGCTGCCTCAGGTAAGTTCAATACTTGCAGTTTAGAAGCTGCATGCACCAAACCAGTAGTAAAATCGGTTGCATCCCACCGCTGATCTGGAAGGAGAATGTTTCCGAGGATGGAGCCAGTGTCAGAGAAGAGTCTCTTTCTTGACCTGTTGAAATTCTATAACTGATAGAGTCCTCAATATATCCTCCCTGCTTTACTTGGTAGGCAGGGCTTATGTAATGGGGACAGGTATGCTTTAAAACCATGTCATAAAAGCCATAATCAATACCTTGAATTGAACCAGGTAGCAACCTAACACCTAATGAAGCTCGCTGTCATGGTTCCATGTGATGGATTTGAGTTAAGGTCAAGATTCCACACAGCATTCACAATTTAATCAAAACTCCAAAGAAACGAAAGTCCTTAGAATGAGATTTTATTGAAGACATTGTATTAGTACGTCTGGAGAAAACCCAAATCTCAAAAGCCCACATTTTCTCCACCTTCCTAAAGTGAAAGTTCCATCACATGCAACCCTCTGCTCCAATCCACTCTGGGTGGCATCCAAAGTTCATCTTCCCAGGCCTCCCATCAGGTGTGAGCAAAAGTGTCCTTGCTTTTTGTGAGAATGTGAAAAGATAAAAGTCCCTGAATTAGCTACTATCTAACTTTAACTCCCCAATGTTCCATTTTACAGTTGTGGCAAGATTAAAACATCCACCGTAATTCTTGTAGAATAAAAGAATAATATAAAATCCACACATATAATCCTTTTAGTCATGACACTCGCGCAACTGGAGTGTTGCCATCCAATCTCGTCCAAGATTGCTTGTGTGGTCATATTCTATACCAATGGTGGTGAACCTTTTACTTACAGAGTGCCGAAAAGTACATGCTTTGTGCATGCCATCCGCCCTTCCATTCGGCTCTTCCATTTGTGCTGCATGTGTTCTGAAACTGCACCATCTGTTCATGCATGCAGCTTTTTCACATGTAATGCACACATGGTGCGCACAGGCACTCACGGACACATGAGCAATTGCGTATGCTTGCACAGGAGAGCTCCAAAGAGCACCTGGATTCCTGCTGCAATTCCCCACATGCACAGCAGACACCTGAAGACCAGTTGGGTCTCTGCAATCACACATGCATGCATGCGCAATCGCGTGTGCATGCTCTGCTGGAGGTAAGTTGCCGACAGCTTGTGTGCCTAGCAAGATGGCTCTGCGTGCCACCTGTGGCACCCGTGCCATAGGTTCGCCATCACACGCTATACCAATCAAAATTTCCAGATATTCTCCAAGGATAGCCGCACATAGGGTGCATTGCAATAGTCCAAACAGGAGGCAACCAGGGTGTGAGTGACAGAGCAAAGAACTATTATTACTTAATAATAATAAGCTTATTAGGTTAAGATGCTATTATGTTTTCTTTTATAAGATAGTTGTAGTGATGGTTTAAGCCAATATCTTATAGTTTGACATTTTCTGGTTTAAAACTCTAGTGCAACATTTCTGCATTGTGTAAAATACTACAATAATATACGCTAATCTTTATAGCACAAAGCTGAAATAACATTGGAGAAAGAAAATTGAGATAAAATTGAAACATCTGTGGGAAGAAGTATTTTTTTGTTTACACAATATAGCTGGCAAAACTCCTGGGAACAAAATAATAAATTATTGGTGCTAAATTCTCCAGTAAGCAAATATTTTCTCAGCTAGAGTGATTTACAAAATCTGGGACATATGTTCATAGAGATATTTCTTTCCCAAACTACTTGAGCTTTGTTATCCAAAGGGAACAAGATGCAGCCACAGTTTTAACTTGATTATTACACATTCTGCTAATGGGTATGTAGAAAAAAAAATCTCTACCATCCTGCTTACATAAGGTCACTTATTCCATGCACTTATCCAACTTCAGAAAGAAGTTATTAAATCTATAAGAATTTGAAATATTTTTCCTATCCTCCCTGGGGAGTGGGAGGCATCTTTTAGCTTTTGATTTTTCACACAGTTATTTCACTAGCACTGAAATACATTCAATTCCATGAAAAAAAGCTTCTGAACTAACTACAAATCAATCAAAATGAAGTTCTGATTTATAACTGAGATCTGCCAGCAAATGTCACACTGCAGCACATCCTTCATTTCCATGATCTTCAAGAATTGATTTCCATTTTACTTGTTAATTCCGTTTTCTAATCTTCCCTCTTATATTTAGAATTTTCTAATCTTAATATAATCTTTCTCATTAAAGGTTCTTGATGATATCCCATTTAGTTTTCCAATATTTCTACAATGCTGGTATTCTACCAAGGTGGTCATAGTTGTTTTTATATGTAGGTATTACCATTCTGACTATCTATAGAATAGAATAGAATAGAATAGAATTCTTTATTAGCCAAGTATGATTGGACAAACAAGGAATTTGTCTTCAGTGCATCTGCTCTCAGGAAGAAAGGACACAGTACTATACACAAGAAAGCAGTTCAAAAGAAAGTAGTTAAAATTATACATGCTATTTCACCTTGAAAAAAGAAAAAAACAAACATAAGACAGCTCTGTTAGATGTGTAGATCCATATAAATCATGCTAATTTTGTCTTATTGATTTGTAAGATAGTCATTCTGGTCTAAGGGTAACAAGGTAAAAAGGGAATATGGTCTTTTTTTGGAGCCACATCTACTTGTACATCATTTTCCCTAAGTTTTTATACACAATTTATCATAAAATACAGTTCAAAATTTCTTTGACAGAAGACTCAGCCTTCAAAGATGCTGGAAGACCTTGCTAAAGATAGTGTCAGAATTAGAACCCAGAAAGATTTCTTTCAATTGCTTGGTACACAAGGTCATTAGTAGGAAAAACATTACTATCCACAGAAAAAAACTTAATCTTATATAATTTATTGGAATTGGATAAAGAGATTGTTGAAGAGATAGTTTTCTACATATTGGTGCCTTTATCAGTGACTGTCAATCCCATGAGTTAAGGTACAGATCAGGAAATCAACTCCACCTGAGTTCTGATTATACTTATATTGAAAATATGGTTAAAAGCTATAACTACTTTTATTAAGAATGACTATAATCTTGGAGTCTGGTTATGCTGTACCTCTTCTTCCTTTTTATACACCTGTGAATTGTCTAAATATCTTCTGCATGTATTTTGTGTTTTACTGGATTTAATATATGTTTCTCCCCTTGTCATTTTAGTAATGGAGCTTGCATACCTCCATCAAGGTCATCTTTCTACAGTCTCTGAAGAACTTTGTTCCATTTGTAAGACTCTTGAGATAGTTTCAGCAGTCCTGGAAACCAACAGATTGCAGGGCAACTTCAAGGTTAGTAAAACTTTATTGAGGTGTGCCAATTCTCTTGTGCTGATTAACGACTGCAATAAAGATATATAAGAAAGTATTGAGGTGTGTAACACTTACCGTATATCTTGACAAGATGCCTTAGGGAAATAGAAATATCCATCAAGAATAAGACTTCGACTTATACATAACTATTATATGTCTTAGTAAAGCCTAATTACGTAGAAGTACCTACATGACTTTGACTGAGCTAAAAAGAAAACTAAACAAGCTAGATACTAGTTAATTCTCAGATGGAATACCATCAGTAATACCTAGTAGCTGAGAAATTTATTTTTAAAAGTCCTAGAAGAAGACAATGGCAAGCCATATTCTTATTGTGCAAAGCAAACAAATCCCAGGTAAACGGTAAGCACCTGTATTTATCTGCTTTACCTATATTCATCAGTGCTGTACAGTGGTTCAGCAGCTAAGACACTGGGTTTATCAGCTGGAAAGCAGTAAGCCCAGGTTTGAAACCCAAGTGCCATGCGATAGGGTGATTTTCTGTCCTTGCCCTAGCTCCTGCCAGCCTAGCAGTTCAAAAGCATGCAAAAGCAAGTAGATAAATAGAGTCACGGTTGCACAGTGTTTAGAATGCAGTACTGCAGGTTACTTCTGCTGACTGCCAGCTGCTTATAATTTGGCAGACCAAATCTCAACAGGCTCAAGGTTGACTCAGCCTTCCATTCTTCCAAAGTAGGTAAAATGAGGAGCCAGATTGTTAGGGACAATATGCTAACTCTGTAACCCGCTTAGAGAGCACTGTAAAAGCACTGTGAAGCAGTATATAAGTCTAAGTGCTCTTGCATTTAGGTGGGAATAGCACTCGATGACGTTCCACTGACAACATGGCCACAGAAATGGCTCAGATAGGTGTTGGCTCAATGGCCTTAAAAGAAGATGAGCACTTCCCCCTATAGTTGGTAATGACTAACACAGGAACTCCACAGGGACTCCTTTATCTTTTTTTTTACTTCTATATATCTACTACTAATTGCATTATCATAAAATATTATACATTGATTCCTATTCCATTATTCCATTCAATTCCATGCTATTCTATTCTGCTCTACATTGGTTTCTCCATTGTTGGGATATCCTTGCTATGAAAGTTTACTGTGTCCTCTGGCAGATACTGGAAATGTTCAGATCATCTGCTGCCAATTATCCCATTGTCCTTCCAAAGCCTTTACCACCGCCCCACCTTGCATTTTTGTGATCTCTAATATATTTACTTGTTATGGTTTTTACTTTATCTCTAAACAATTGTTCCAAATAACGAAGATATGCTAAGCAAAGATTCATTTGATTAGCAAATATGATACAAGTTATACAATAACTATTTCATGCTAATTTTTCCATTAAAGCAATATAAGAAAACTATTCATTATTGCAAAGTGACCCTACCCAACTGGTAGTGAAACAGCTATTCAGTAGAAAGTGGTATTGTATCAGTATTTAATGTCTTATCCCTTGGACTTCAAAACGGACAAATTTATTTTACAGAGAATCTTTGTGGAAAGTGAAATCTTGATAAAATTAGTTCCATTATTCAGTGGGGGTCATGAACCAATACACTTTATGTTGGTGGCACAAATCATAAGTGAATTCTTTACTGAAGAACTGTACTGCAAAGTTTTACATTACTGCAAAGATTACAATGGGAGATTAATTTATTGTTTAAATCTGATCCTTGTTATTAGACTTGGTTAACAATGTAAGAAATCCAGTTCTAGTCTACATCAATAGTAGTGACACAATCAAGAGAGTAATTGTTTCCTATTCCTTCATTCCCTTCAATTTATCATACTGAATCTACAATAATGTATCCAGCTCTAGGAATTAGACTTCAGAAGGACATTTACAGACTGGAGTATGTCCAGTAGAAAGCATCAAAGATTTTAAGGGAAAACTTAAATTGGAATATTGTATATGTTAAATCTGGAGAAAAGAAGATTATGATTAGATATGAATATTCTGAAGAGGTATTATGTAGAAGATGGAGAACTGTTTAGAATGTTCTGAAGATATATAAAGAAACACTGACTTTAAATTGCAAATAAGCAGATTTTGGTTACACATTAAGGATATTATTTTTAATGTAAGACTGTCTCAGGATATATCAGATAGACAATTGAACAAGTGGATTCTTGTGGTAGGCAAAAAGTTGTACTACATGCTCATCAGCTTCCCTTCCGACCTTTTAATTCTATGATTCTATGCTTTTTCCATTGCTCTCCTTTTATCTACCAAAGTCTGGGTTGGTAAATACTAAGAAAACTGAACCTGATGGTCCCAGGATGCTTATATTTGTGCGCGCATGGTCCAAGTTCTTATTTCTTCTCTTTCTTCTTAGTATATTTTTCTTTTTAACCTCAGATTTTGTTTTGCTTTGTCTTTAGTTTTTGTCTTGCAGTTTAATTTCTTTAAACTCTCCCCCTTCAAAGATTAGCTTAGGAATATATCAAAGTCCTGCCTCCCCAGGAAAAAAAACTGTTCAAAGCAGTTCACTTTATTTGTGATCCAATTTATGTGCATCGAGAGCTTAGTTATTTATACTCACCTGGGCTCATAAATCCCCTATTTCAAATCCACTCACCTTTTTCCCTATGTGTAATCACAACCACCTACCTATTTGGCACTGTAACCAAGTAAGAGATGGAAAGAGATCATCAGCAACTGAAGTGACCCCAAAACTGAACAGAAATGTGGACTTCAAGAGAATTGTGTTCTCCAGTGATGTTCAAAGATAAAGTGATATATGCTTCCCATCCCTTCTTTCTATTTGCCACTTGTCATTGCTATTTGTATGCATCAGTATCACACTATATAAAGGACAGTGTACTTCTGTTCACTTTTTGTTGGAAGTTATAGATTGGAGGGAGTAAGGAATGGGGAGACAGATGTTGAAATGTTTGCCTTCTATATAGGATATTATGACATTTCCTCTCCCCCAAATATGAATCTCAGTGATATCAGCAAATAAGATCTCGCTAATAATTTCCATCTTGATTAAATACCACAGGAGTGTAAATACTACAAGCTGGAAATTACAGAAATGACAATTAAGATGTTAAGAAGTTTCTCCTCAGCCATGCAGTTTACTGGGTGTTTCTCTCAACCCAACCAATCTCAGTGTGACTGTTGGGATAAAATCTGGAGAGGCCATTATGCACATTGCCTTGAGACTGCAGAGAAAAGATGGGATAGAAACATAAAAAACACAAAATAAATAAATAATGTGAGTCCCAAAAAGCAGCACTGAATAGCATTTTTTTTTTTTTTTTGCATGGAAGTAGCTCAGTGCATAGAGCTGGGTGGTAATAATAAAAACGGAGTGATTTTTTTCATTGAAGTACTCTAGTGCATTAGGAGACAGAAAAAAAAGAAGGGGATAAATGCCCTGAAAATGTACTTATAGTAGGTTGTGGGTGAACAGAAAGTGCTCTTTGCAGACAAATTTCTACAGCTGTGAACAGACACACCATAATCTTTAACTTCTTTGTATTCACAAAATTACAGCTGGGTTGCAAACAAAAATACCAAACACCCATAGCCCCGAGATTAACATCTTTCTGCTCTAAATTATTTTTCACTGCCATGTAAACAGATTTAAGTTCTTGAGTAAATATATCTGCTGAGTAAAGAAATTGTGTTTAATATTGGGGTAAAATCTACTGGGTCCCTTGAATTTTAATACAGGTCCTCAATGGAAGGCAGTAACATGTCATTGGTGAGAAATTAAAAACACAATCAGTTAAATTTCCACATTTTGTGCTTATTATTAAAGTTTGGCTCCTGTGAGTTCACAGTCTCTCTCCCAATTTTCCTGAAACATGTTTTATATAACACTGCGCAACACCATTACCGACACCGGAGCTCCAGGTTGTGAAACTTAATTGCTATATATGGTGAAGGGGAACACATTGATATAGTCCTAACCACATTATCCAGTAGATTGCTGCACTGCATATTAAGACCCAAATTGCTTCACAAAAAAAGTAAAAAATATAATGCAAAGAAATAGAAGTCTTACATTCATTTTGTTTTATTGTTGGATTACAGCATTTACATTTCTTTCACATTAAGATCACAAAATTATAAACATTGATCTGTACTTTCTTCCAATACTAATCTGAGCCAATAATTGCAGTTTCCCCAGAGTCTTCTATCAGTTTTATATCATTACATCCGGCATAAGGTTTAATTATATTAGAATCAACACATTTACATGTTATATTTTTTTTTACATTCAGAGCAATTACTTCCATTAGACTAGAAAGGCTTTTTATTCTTTTGCTGTATTGCAAAACCCCTTCAACTGTTTACCAAACACTGTATATATTTTTATAGCACTGAATATCAGATGCTGAGATTTTATTACTGAAAATTATTTGTTAATACGTTTTCTAACCACATTCAAAGTAAACGTATGGAATCTGCTGAGGCTAAAAGAAAGAACTGGCAGCATACTGTACCAATCCTATTTTTTTTTTTTGCAAGATTATAACTATACAGTATTTTGAAGGAAAACCTTGAAGAACTAGGCAGTGTGACATGATAACACCAGAAGTGCACATACACCTCAATTAGAAGCTTCAATCATCCATATAAAGATAGAAAATTGTGAAGGCAATTTTATTCAGAAAAAAGATCATGACTAGGTGGGGAAAAAATAAGCAATAAATAAAGAAATAAACAAACCTGCACCTAAAAGCTACTCTACATAATAACAACATTGCCCTATTGTGTGTGTGTGTGTGTAAGATCAGCCAGAGAGGGAGGGAAGAACAAAATTAGTTTGAAAACATGGTGAAAGCTCTAATTTCTAGAGGGCCACAACTAAAGTGTTTTTATTTTTCTTACTTTTGAACTGGAACCATGTGTAATATGAGCTTATTACATATGGTTCCAGTCCTGGCTATTGGGCCAGCAAGATGGAGGCATTAAGGTTTCTTTGAAAAGTTGCCTACTGTATATTAGAATGTTCTTTTTGACAAGGGCTCTTTCAAGAAGAGGACTCAGTTTTTCTATTCTATCCGAATAATAATTATTATTCAATAACAATAAGAGGCTAAAACATTGGTTTATCTGGAGTCCCATTTAAGACACATAACTTGTTTCTGTTTGCTTGCAAGTACATTGACATTTGAGAGTGGTGTGTCTAAGGCTTTGAAAAGGGTGACTGTGTTAATTAAGGTGACTATAAGACTTTTGAGAAAGTGACCATGAGGTATTCATCTGGCTTAAACCATCCATTCATTTTCATCAGGTATGTTTTCTTAATAGCACCCAAAACTCTTACCGTAGATTTGAGAGCTTTGTCAAAAAAAAATTCCTTGTTTGAAAGCAAAGAGTTTCTAGTTTTATTCTAGAAATAGTTGGGCACAAATAGTAGGAATAACATCACATCAATATCACAGCCATTCAAAAAGGAAATAAACATAGATAAGGAAAAGCATGACCTTGGGATAAAACCCCTGCACTTGTTCAACTAATCACATTGAAATACCTGAAAGCACATGAACAGATGAGCTTCCAGGTAAAACTGAAACCCCAAGACCACACTAGCTACATCCACAGTTATGGCTGTTCACTGCGAAGGCTTTGGGGATTCTGCAGTGAAAGCCAAAAATAAGTAAAGCCATAGAGTTATCACAACCCTATCCTGCTACTTTCCATGCATCACACTGAACATGAAGCACAGAAGATATCCCAATACAAATGTTGAGCACCGTTTTAATATAACTCCTTATGTACCATTCTGGAAATGTATATAGATTATGCAAGTAATTTACAGAATATATAGCTATCTGGCCAGTAGGGACAACTACTGCAAATCTTTTCAAACTACATGGACAGGCAAAATTTATGCCTTTGCATATTTATTGAATAAAGGCAAATAATCCTGATATTATGCTGGTGTTATATCTATTTGTAATTTCTCCCATTGTCTATATATTCAGATATGTAAGATCATCCCTTATACAATATTTATGATAAAATTCTTACCCTTACAAATTGCACAATCTTTTTTTCCCCAAAAATTACTTTTTAATATACTATGTGATTTAAGTGTATGATTTTACCAGCCTTTCTTTGATTACGATTTTTTACAAACTAATTTTCCAATCGATTTATTTCAAAAGGGCTTATTTATACCAACTTTTATAGAAAAGATCACAGAAAGAAGGGAGGGAGTAAAATAAAGACTATATTTTACAGAAATATGCTTACTACATCCACAGAACTAGACAATATGCAGGCCATGAGACACTAAGAGCATTGTTGCAATGGCTTGATCAAAAGAGCTTTCAATAGTCTAGCTAGCTATTAGAGAAGAAGAAGAAAAAATGTTTAATTCACTGTAAGATTTTAATACATAATATCCTCTTTTATAGTACCATATTGACATTTCTTAAAAGTTGAAAATGATATTTTTTCTTCTCTGCTTCAAAAGATACATATTTTCAGTGCAGTGCTGAATAAAATGGTGGTAGCTTCCAAACACACAGTCAGAAATTAAGGATTGATCACAATTTCTCTGATCCTTCTCTGATCCTGGCAAAGATCTCCAGATGGACATCCCTAACTCCAGTATCTATTTTACTTTGATGTCCAGTGTTGCAGAGAAGTTCCAAAACCAAGAAAGAAAGTTGTACAAAAACACTCAACAGAATTCAATTCTTTTTTTTTTAAACTCGATGTACATTAGTGATTTTCTGTGAAAGAACAAGCTGGTTCATCAAATGGAATTGTGCTTTTTTTTCCTTACAGAAACAAAGCAGATCCAATCCCTTTCTTATTATAAAGAAGACAGATTTCCAACTTTTAAGGCAAACTAGCAATACTGTTTCTGAATCGAAGGGTACCCAGGAATGATGGAGAATCAATTTGAGAAGTTTCACTTTTGCTACAGAGGTGGGAAAAATAGGATCTATGTATAGTAACAGCTATGCTATCAAATAATTGTCCTTCATGCATGTACACATTGTCGTAGAGTAACCTTATAAATATGATGCTTGAGAAAGATACAAAAACTGCAGGTGTAGCAGACACATTTTGAAACAAACAAATTTACTAAGTGCCTATTGTGCAGAAGAAACATTAAGCATTCCCAAACCGACTGCCACGCATTCATCAAGGCAAAAGAAACTATTAAGCAAGTTGTGACCATTAAGTCATTTTCTCCAAGGGTTTGGGTAAGGACTGTTGTGTTCCAAAGGACTGTAGAGTGTAGTTTTAAACTCATTGAGTTCCAAACTAAACGACTATGCTCAAGGGAGACACATACACGCATATGCACAATATTGGGTTTTTCCAGAGTGTCCAAATGATTTCTTTCCAGTACATGTTATTGCCAACTGACAGTTTCAGCAGCTTGAATAATTGTGATTCAAACATGTCAGGAAAGACGGCTGTCTGAATATTTCAGCTCTCCCATTTCTAAAAGTTGAAAACTTTTATTTCACTGTAGCCAGTCCCAATGGATTTGCAAAACATTACATCCAGCACTCAGACACACTAACACACACACACACACACACGCATGCACACACCATATCCGTATGTTTGGTTGTTAAACCACAAGGAGATAAGCAGAGGAAGATAAACATGCAGTTGTAACTGCATTTAGAACTGTGAGATAACAAAATTGTATTTTTTACACGTTGAATGTCTCTAAGAAAAGTAAATAAAGAGTCAGTCACAGATGACAATGTCTATTAGTTCTTAGAGGAAGGCTTTGATAACCCCTTAGCAGCCAGTCTGGTCCATTGGAGTAAGACTGGTTATGTCACTCTCTTTCAGCCTCATGTGGCTGTTAGGAATGTGTTATGATTTGCTAAGCAAATATACGCACAAAGGCGCTTCATAAATAATGGTTAACAATAGTTAATAATATTTCAAGAATTTCAGTTCTGCCTTAATCCCTTTAACTATTAATCACTTCCCCGGAGCAATCTTCTTATTGGAATAATTTTTTTTTTTTTAAAATAGGAAACAGAAACAGAACAGAACAGAGAATACACATGAGTGCAAAGAAAAGGGTCAGTAAAAGTAAAAAGGCAAGAAAGGCAGAATTGGAGCTGTTAAAAAACACTGATTATGCAAATATACCATTTGGGTTTGGCGGAATGTATGAAAGAGCTAAAAGTTCATCCTGCATATGTATTAGTCATACTGGACCTTCTGTTATCCCTTCTAGAGGAAGGCTGGTAGCATTATCGGCTGTAGATATCTCTTCTTTCTTCATTGATGTCTGAATTAGCAGACTGACATACGGTTTGTGACAAGCCATGTTGCCCAAAGGAGGGTAATGCTGTCTGTAGCAAATGTAAGCAAATACAAGGCCAATGACTCCCCCAACGAAAGCATCTAGATGCAATGAAAGAAAAAGAAAATAAAGATATATTACTATTGAAAGAATAACTTAGGAATGCTCTGAAGTTAGTTTTGGGTTTCCTACTTGAGCTTTATAATACCTTCAGAAAAACATCTTCAGAAAAAAATATTAGCAAATCCCCAACAAGTAGCAGATTTTCTCAAAATGTAGGACAAACATTCCCAAAAGCAGTTAAAAGAATTGGCAAGAATCTCAGGCCAAAATAAATACTTTAGGGGAGGTCAACGTGCACTGATATTCCTACAGCCTATTTTTATTCAAATGTGTAGGTAAAGTTTGCATCAATAGTCAACTTCCTTAAACAGCTACTTCCCCTACAGCTACATACAATACATGTACACTCTGTACTTTTTCCAGGCTCACAGCTGTTTCAAAGAGATATAGCTGGTATTATGTTGAATTCAAAGCACTGCACTGTTTATAATAAATATTCTACCTTGGCTCTCACTCAGTGCTGCCTAGCCATCATTTTAACTTAAACCCAAACAACAATTAAGATCCTCTTATGTTCAAGTAATCTGTATGCATGCCCATATAGACACGGCAATTGTATGTGTGTATGAAGTAGCGAGCTGATTGGAAGGAGATTTAGCACAGAACTATGAAAGCTCTTCTTAACATTATAATTAACAGGTAAAATTCATTTGAGGCAGAAGCCACAATCCTGGATGGCTTTAAAAGGGACTAACCTAATTTCATGGATAGCTGGTCTATAAAGACTTAGTTCGGAAGACTTGTCATTACCTTCAGATTGGGGCACTGTTCCTCCAAGTCTTGGCTGCTGGAGAACAAGCACATCACAGAACTGTTTCTGTAATTTGGGAAAGACCTTAGGAAAGTGGTGCCGAACCTTTTACTTACTGAGTGCCGAAAAGTACGTGCTTTGCGCGTGCCATCTGCACTTGTGTGCGGCTCCTCTATGTGTGCTGCATATGCAACCACATCATCTGAGCATCCATTCAACTTTTGCACATGTAATGCATGTGTGCTATTCACAGGCAGTCATGCACGTATGAGCAATTGGGTGTGCATATGCAGAAGAGCACTGAAGACCAGCTGGATTTCCTGCTGCAATCACGTGCATGCACAGTGGACGCCTGAAGACCAGCTTGGTCTCTGCAATAGGGCATGTGGGCCTATGCAATTGCATGTCCATGCTCAGCTGGAGGTTAGTTGGCCAACAACTTGTATGCCCAGAAAGATGGCTCTGCGTACCAGCTGTGACACCCGTGCCATAGGTTTGCCATCACAGCCTTAGGAGATGGATGATGTTGCCTAGGAAATGGTCTGATAAGAGACAGCATAACTTGCAGTTGGATAGTGGGTGGAGCAAAAGGTTCAAAAGGACTTTCTCTACGTCTTCAGGCTATAAAAGTGATGTCAAGAGAATTGCACTTGCAAGTTTTTATTATGGTAGTTTTAAAGCAGAATTGGTTTGTCCGCTGTCCATTTCCTAGTAAGACTGATCTATGTCCATGTGGCTGTTGTGAGAAATGAAATAATGAACTAAGGTGGGCTTTTGCTGGCCTTTATTTCAATTTATCAGCTCAGGACGCTTTTCAGAATTATTTCTTGTTCATCTAGGAAGCTAACTTAAAATACATTTCCAGAGTACTTACACAACCAATAACACACACCCCCTAAACATTTTGTGTACATGTCTAGAAAGGGGAAATTAGTAACTAATAATAGATCTTGTATAAAAACAGCAGATGCAAGGAAGAATACCAAAGAGAGTCTTTACTGTTCTGCTAGGTGGTTTTAGCCAAGATAGAAATTCCGGCTCTACAAAATTATGCCTGTTATATGATATGCTGATTTGCAGCACAAGGATGGGACTGCTTAAAGTAAAGCTATTCTGTGAAAAAAAGAAAAGGAAATCTTTCAGCACTCCTCCAGTCTGCCATCAGCAGCAACACACGGTGCAATTTCATTATCATCTGTAAAATAAAAATCATTTTGCATTCCATTTTCCCCCCTCTTTTTCTCCCAAGAGTAAAATCTTATAAATGGAAACATTTGAAACTGCCCAGAGTTGCTGGAAGTCAGGCAGTATATACATTTGTATAAGCTCAGGCTCGTGTGAAGCTTTTAGAATGCTGGACTACAATTAGTAAGTTACTCATATTTGATCCACTGGAGGAATTCAATTTTTTTTACCACTGGTTTTGTGGACGTGGCTTGGTGGGTGTGGCTGGGGGGGGGGTCATGTGACTGGATGGGCAGTTTCTGTAATCAGGGCAATAAAGATTAGGCTAGAAACACCACCAGAATGTTTCTTTCCTGTCTTTCTTACAGGATTAACCTTCTAAAGTGGAAAAAAACAAAAGGAGATTTCTTCTAACAACTGGTTCTCCGAACTGCTTCGAAAATTTACTACTAGTTCTAATGAACCTGCTAGAACCTGCTGAATTTCACCTCTGACTTGACCCAAAGAAAAAGCATCATAGGATTTCCAAATTTCACTTCATTGGAAAAGTTCACTTCTATCACTTTCTGAATGGCCTGAATTGGTATTAATGGCATGCAGTAGTTTTTATATAGCAAAATGCTTCCATTACAGCATCTTATTCATCCACTCTATGCTGAGATGCTGAAATATATAGGCTTCAGCTACTATTTTCCAAAAGAACCTCTGCCATGTAATCCCATTTACACAAAGATGGAATAGATAAAAACCCTAATGTATCTTTATAATTCTATTAAGAAAGAGAATTTAAGCGCCCTAGATCATTTCATGTCATCAGAGATTGGGCAAAAGAACAGTCGCTCTAAGAGTCTGTCTTCCAATTATCCTCCAATTCTATAAAATACAAACATAAAAGTATAAAGGAAATGCCTAGCATAGTAGCAACAGTGACAAATATCCAATCTGGAAAGTCAAATCCAACATTGTATATGCTGATTTATACACATCGAAGTATCTTTTAAACTTTATGGCTAATGCAATTGATTTCATAGAATATAATATAGGTTTTATAAATAGTCATTTGTTAATTTTCAGTTTTAGCTTTAAAATTATTTTATACAAATGCTAGGCCTAATGAGATCTTAATTTTTTTTTTAGGACTGGTACAATGTCCTATCAAGGAAAAGAATACACATGATCTTCGACTTGCAACTACAATTTATCCCAAAATTATCTGTTGTTAAGCAAGACAATTGGTAAGGAGTCTTGCCCCATTTTACAACCTTTCTTGCCAAAAAATCAAATCAAATCAAATTTTATTCATCACATACATATACATACTGTACATAGTACAAAATGCAATGAAATGTGTTTAGCCACAGTTGCTAAGTGACTTCCCCATTGATTTTGCTTGACAGAAGATCACAAAAGGTGATCATATGATCCTAGGACACTGCAACTGTCATATACAAGTCACTCGCCAAGCATCTTAATTCTGATTCCATGAGCATGGGGATTCTGTAGTTGTCATAAGTGTGAAAAGCAGTCATAAGTCACTATTTTTAGTGCTGTTGTAACTTTGAAGAGCTGCTAAACAAAGTGTTGTAAGTCGAGGACTACCTATAGTTAAGGACATGGCTTCCGTTCTAAGGTAAAGTTTTTTGTTTAGGTCCAAAGAAATTTAGTAAATTTGGCAGCTAAAAAAAACTCTACTTAAGCAAAACAATTAGAAATGTTCAAACGTGTGGAAATCTTTTTTTAAAAAGCTGGGATCTTAAATCTTATGTTACAAGAAAATGAATTAAAGAGTTAACTAATGGTGTCGGTAGCTGTAAATTAAACCCTGAAACTAATTAAAGTATAATTTTGTGCTCAAATTATTTTAAGGCAGATACAATCTCATTATCTCAATGAACTAAGGCATTAGGATCTTTAAGTCTTTTGAAATATCTGAACATAGTTTTAAAACAAACAGCATTTTTAATCGCATGAAGTTGTTTTCTAACTTTTTAAATTAAAAAAATGAAATAAAATGAGACTACTGCTACTTTCAAACAAAGTGAAATGCTGAGAGTATTAACATGACTTTTACATTTCAATGATAGGAGATCAAATAAAAATAGTTCCGTGCGCTGGATGGCTAAAGCAAAAGAAAGATTTTGCCTCTCCATATTAATATTCCCATTGCAAAAATCTGTGGTGTTCACCACACATCTGTCAAACACATATAATTTTGTGAATAATGTTTTTTCCAACTCTTTCTTTGCAACCCTTATGCTTGTAAACAGATGATATAAAGGGAAATATGGAAATACTAAAACAAATCTAATCTCAAATAACTTTGCTCACTATAAATTATGCCTTCTTCTTGTAATGGAGACATTATGAAAGCTCTTGTATCTCAGACAAGAGTCTCTTATAATTTCTTTCTCTACGTGGATTTTGTTTTGTTCTGCTTTGGATTTATTAATCATAAATATAACTTTTATCTTGCTTACCATAAAGAGGTAAGTTTATTGGGTGCATTTCTCTATTGCATATATTCTATATAGTCATTAATAGGTTAAGAGAATTGAGAAGTTTGCATATTTTACATTTTTAGAGTGCTGAGGGGCAAAATAAGTATCTTGTCAAGAGGTGCGCCTTATCCGAGACCTCGCAGTGGGCCCCAGAACAAATGGCATATTTTTGAAAATCTCTTCAGATCCATTTGAATCCCTGATATTTTTATGTACCATTTTTTATTTACAATGGACTTTCAATTGTTGTTAGATTGTTTATGCACATCTGTTCGTTAAAAAGTTTTTTAGATAATTAAAAGAGAGATCATTTTAAAAAACAGTGAAGTAGGACACCCATAGATATTCTGACAAGATTAACTCAGTTATTACTACTACCATTAATACTACTTCTACTGCTGCTACTACTACTACTACTGGAACTCCGAGAGGTTTACAAATCATTTAAAGCATGAAAATATGACAATAAAAACAATAAGAAAAAAAAAGCTGAGAAAGCAGGATAATGGATGGAAACAAGAGAATACAATCTTAAACTGAAAGGAGGCTTCAGTTATGCCCACCAAAGGCCTGGGTGAATGGCCAGGCCTTCAGATCCCTTAGCAACAGAGTTGGAGCCATTCAGATCTCAGAAGCAGCCTCATTCCAAAGGGTAAGTGCTGCCATATAGAAGATGCGCTTCTGAGAACCCAATCAAAGGCATTTCTTAAGGACTCCAGAATGTACCAATCCTGAATTAGTCAAGCAGAAACTATGAGACACAGGTGGTCCCTCATGTAACCAAGCACTAGGCCATATAGGGCTTTATAGGTATCAATCAGCATCTTGAATCATACTTGGAAGCAAAATGGCAACCATTGCACCTCACAAAACAGAAGTGTCACAGGGGCATGTTGAGGCCGTCCGCTTTCACCACTGCATCTGTACCATTTGAAGCTTCCACGTGGCCTTCAAGGCCAGCATGATAAGATATATCAAATTATATATGACTAATTTTGAGCATCCAACTGGAGGGAAGCCCTGCCACTGAGGACTTCCTGGGTAAACCTAGAGCAGGTTGATAACATTTCTGTAGCTAGGATCACATAAAAATCTTTCACTGTAATCTCCGGGACTTCATGTAATATAAAAACTGGGCTCAGCACAAGATGTGTGTGTGTGTGTGTTCTTTTTCTTGTTGACTGCTCAAACTCAGCAATTGAGCTGTTTCTAAATCATTTATCATTCTAAATCATTTGAAATGAGGCTCTGGAGACCAGAGATACTAAATCAAAGGTCTATACATGCCCAAGATCTAATCTGTATCACCTTATCTGCAGTTATTATTAATTTAATATTTGTAATCATCTACAGAGTAGTTTCTTCAAAAAATTCCTTCCCCTAAAGCTTAAGACATAACAAAATTATTGAAAAACAACAAAGTCTTCATTTTCTATCTGATTTTTAAGGTTTTCTCTTTATCTCTAGAGATACTATGGTGAATCAAAGATGAAAATTTATAATTATTCCCATTAGCACATCCAGTTCTTATTCCAGTTTGGAAAATTACAATCAGATCAACATGTTGGGTATGTAGGGATCTCTCTGTAAAATTTAGCTCTTAAAATAGCTAGTAATTGTTAAAGCAATTATAGGTATTCCTTGACTTACTACCACAATTAAGCCCAAAATTTCAGCTGCTAAGCAAAGCAGTTGTGTCCCATTTTACAACTTTTACCACACACAGTTGTTAAGTGAATCTGAGGGATACATGTTACGAATCATGGTAGTGAATCATGGTAGTGAATCTGGTTTTCCCCATTGACTTTGCTTGTTGGAAGACAACTGGGAAGTTTACAAAGATGATCACAGTGCAATTGGCATAAATGTGTGCCAGTTGCCAAGCATCTGAATTTTCATCACGTAACTCTAGGGATGCTGCAAAGGTTGTAAGTGTGAAAACCAGTCATAAGTCATTTTTTCCAGTGCCAATGTCTACTTATTATTGTTGTTATGGTTGGTAGCATAGTTAGCTAGATGTTTGGGCTGGATTTGGGATTTTTAACCACCTATAAATTTAAGTCTCTTTTCTATTCTTCAGTTGGTCTATCTTGTAGGCCACTTTTGTCTCTCCGATATTCAATAAGCCTTAGTGGTGCACTAACTTCAGTGCAACTTTTTTGCTGTCCTTCAGATGTTCTTCCAATGCTTTCTTTTTACTTTTTCAAATATCTGGTGTACTTGTAACATTCAATGCCCATTTATGGTCCTTGTTAAATAAAATCTTCTAGCAATAGAATCAATATGCTATTGAAGACCACCCAGGGCTAAGAAAGTTATTCATTCATAAACATAAACAAGGACAGGTCGAAAATAGATGGAGAAGCAGGAGAATCAACCAACCAAGGTAACACTATCCAAAAAGAACACCTGTTTAGCATCACTGCCAAAGTTGGAAATCTCTACACAGCAATTTTTTAAGCCAGCTTTGTTTGTCTGGTTTTAGCATGAAGACGAGCAGCTTAAGGATGCTGAGTAGAATTGATTTTTGTCCAACCATTGATTCAAGATGTGACCCATTTGGATCAGCATTAAGATCATCTGCAGAAAAATATTCCATTAACAAATTCTCTGCTTTCTTCCTCCCCCAATACACATTCAGAAAAAATGCAGCATTGAGTTATTCCAGTTCTATCTCTTTCAACTTCAAAGATAAGCATATGCGCTGTAATGGACACATAGTAACCCCTTGGGTGCAGTCTATTTCCACTATTTAGAAATTGTAATTGCACAGTACTTATTTTATCATGTGAATAATTGTGCCTCTTGGTGGAATACATTTCTTAAAACCATACTTCAGTATGAATTCATCCAGAAAACCTGAATAGCCATGTTATTTTTACACTGAATATCTCTGTGTGTAATAATATCTATTTCTAAATTTTCTAAAGCTTCCAATATATAAGTGCTCGACAACTACCATAGCAGTCCACAAACTCTTAGTTACAAATTCTAGAGCCTCCTGGAATTGCTTAAGATAAACCTAACAGAAAAAACCAAGGTTGGCTTGCTATACTAAAGGCTTGCTATACTAAAGGCTTGCCATACTAAAGGACAACAATGAAAAACAAAAATAGATATCCTTGATAATTAATCTCCCTATGAAAAAATGCCACAATTCGAATCATGATGTTATAGCATCACATATCTCTGGGCCATAGCTACCAGAATTTATTCAAAAATACTATATTTTCCAATCTCTGTAATGTGCATGTAAAGCTTGAAGATACAAGTCTATGTATAGTTATCTACAGTGAAAGCTAACACAAAAGTAGTTAGAATTATTCTTCCTGTAAATCACATTAGCTGCTCAATATATTCTAACAGCTTTTCTTAACTTGATTCTGCAGTTGTGTTAAGACTACAATGCCCACGCATGCCTGAAATTCAGGGAGTTGAAATTCAAATACATCTGAAAGTAAACCATCACATGCCCTAACATAAATTAAAGCACACAGGGAGCAGAATTAAACCTTGATCATTTTGATTTATTTTATAATGGACACCCTATCTGCTGATTGTTACAATACAAGCTTGTAGATTTAATCCAGAGTTGTCACATGGAATTTCATTCAGGTAATGCTCCTATTGTTGAAGGGCGAAGTAAAATATCACTGATGATTCCTTCCTTTTAGGCTTCTAAAAATCATTTCAAGAACTCTTCAAAACTGCTTCATTAAGTTTTTCCTCTTGTTAAATATTTAAAGTCTAGAACTTGCAGTACAGTTTAAAACATTTCCTACTTGGTGTCATTTAAGGATCCAAGAATCTTTGCCCAACATGGTTAAAGAAGCTCTAAAGATCATAAACAAAAGGGGAAATGAGGCTCTAAATTCTCTCCTGTAAAAGTACATTGTCTTTGTCTACCATCCTGTTATCTAGGGATAAGCCGCATTGGACAGAGTGAAAACCTACTTTCATGAAGAGTTAGGCTGTGCTGAACTCTACATATCTGTAGAAAAAGAACAAAAGTGGTTCCACATCAGGTTTTCATTTCATTTTCACCTGATTTCATACTCTTTTAATGATTTAATTAGCAAGTTTCAGGACCCACAAAGCAGTTCTCCCATGTTAAACCAAGCCACCTTTGATCTTGTTCCTCACCGCCTGCCTAAATCATATTCCAGAAAGAGCAAGGACAATTAAGACAAGGCAGGGATTACCATGACTCACCTTGCCAGTGATGCTTGTAATCGCACATGCGTGATAGAGCAATCATCATGGCACAATACAGAGGTAGAATTGCTGCACAGAGCCGCCAACTTTTCCCACGACCTTTTTCAGTGAAGCAGTGCAGCTTGCCAGCCAAGTAGAAAGTGGTAAAGCCAAGGCCTGAAAATGCAACTGCCAAAGGAAGAAGAGAATAGGGAACCAGGAGGTGAAGTAGCACAGCAGAATGCCACAATGCCAGAGAACGTAGGTCATTGCTGTAGAAAACAAGCTTTACAAGTGACACAAGCAGTTATTCTATGCCATTAACTAGAGATTCTATCTAGGCATTTCTATATAACTTTGACCTGAAACAAAAAGACATGAGCTCTGTTTTACTATCCTGCCCTTCTGCAATTTAATTTTTTTTTTTTAAAAAGAATCACATTCAGTTCAAGTTTAGCTTCTAACCCTGGCCCACATCATTTCTTCAACGCATTGCAAATACACACCATTTCAGATTATATTGTCATTTTGCAACCCAAAGCCTGCAAGCTATTGTGTGCAATTATCAAAGAACTGCTTTTGATTTTTAATAACCCAAAAACAGATTATTCCATTTGCAAGAAAAGTAAGAAAGTGAGATGAAACTCATATGCTGTATTAAATTATAATTGGATCCTCCTGTGGCCAATATTGGATTTAACCATGATGCAGCTGTGATTTAATTATGCTCCAAAATATTCTACTCACAAATGTGTTGGGAAGCGGTTAGAAACAGAAACATTCACAAATCCCATTTCTGAAAGGGAGATGATAGGAATATTTTTAATTGGTCTACAACTAATCAGTGATAATCAAGAGGGATGTTTGTCCTATATGTGCAAAAGTTTCTCACTTCTGATCTCCTATTAGGGCACAAAATGTGTACATGTTGCAACATCTGTAATTTCAAACTTAGGCTGCAGAGATTTCATTGACCTGAAACTAAGATTGTACAGTCATATTTTATCAAATCCTAATTTTCTTGATAATTTAGATTTGATTTAGATTTAGATTTTATTTGATTTATATACCGCCCCCTCTCCCTAGGGACTCGGGGCAGTGAACAGCAGAATAAAAACACAAATACATAAATAACAATTTAAAACCCGTTTAAAATAATTAGATGAAGGCTGTCTATTAAAATATTGTTATGAAATTTAATTCAAATTTATTTATTATTTAGTGTAGTACTCATATATAAATACATACATATATTATGTTTTTGGGGACGAACAAGGGAAGAGAATACATTATTGAAGAGAAGGTTAATAACAATAATAAAAAGCTTCTTTCCACAAGCAATACAGACACTAAATCAGGAACCACAAGCACACTCAGGACTACAACAGGAACCATGACTGTATCTAACTCCCACCTTCCCAACCATCCCTAACTTACTTCCTACCCCACCCTCCCATTTTGCCTTAACTTACTCGCGGTCGCGGGCGGTTGCGTAAGGATTTCACTGCATATCGTACCATGTATGACTGTGTATGTGACCAATAAATTTGAATTTGAACCTGGAAACTAACATAGGAAATATTTGTTAAGCAACCATGATTTAGAAATCAGGTGCAATATCTAACTACTAATCACTATGTTCTGATTGTGATTTACAGTTTGCTGAATTCACTAAAACCTTACTGAAATATGATTGAGAATCCCCTTAGACGTTTAAAATATTAGCTTTAAACAGCCAACAACTTTCATTTTCCATGCAATTTCCAGATATTATCCATTAAAAAAAAAATCTTTGCAGAAGAATAGTCAGAAGATTATTGGTTAATGACCTCTGTAGAGCAGCTAATATGTTACATTACTTTCATTATGAACCTTGTAAGATACTCTGTCAATAGAAATGAATCAAAGTAACTATGCAAAAGATTACAAAGGTTTCACCAGGGGTTGCGAGCAGATGTCAGAAAAAAAGAACATTCTTGAGGGAAAATAATGTTGTAGTGAATTATTGCCACAGCAGTTGTGGTGTGCCACAACAGCTATCTAAATGCAGACTGAGATGAATATTTTCCTGGTTCTCCAGCTTATTTTAGTTATTATTAGGGGTTAATGGTTGTACTTCCAAACATGCCAAAGGCTGTAGTATCTATTTGATTTTCTAGGCATGCCTATAAGACATAGGTGGGTACTCAAGGCATTTGGATAAAAGTATATTTCTGTTACAACTTACTCTAAATGGCATGTGCTCCGGTACATCCAAACTTTAAACTACTATATCTATCTATCTATCTATCTATCATCTAGCTAGCTATTTAAGTAGTTATCTAGCTCTGTCTGTCTATAATCATTTTATAAATGTATAAGACTGCCCAACTCTATAATAACCCTCCCATGCAACAGAAAAATGAAATAACCATAACCCACACAAAGTACTGCTGTACTCTGAATAACACCCACATCATGCAAGAGGGAAACCCCACTCCTGAGTCCCCAAAGCCTTCCAGAAATAATAAGATCTTGACAGTTTTTATTAACACCCACAGAGTTGGTGCTGATCTAATCTTAGATAGAACACTATTTCAAATGGAATGGCAGCAATATAGATCCCAAATGGAAGAAAGAATAGACAGTTAATACCATATTTTGTGTATGTGTGTGCATCACACACATACACACACCACTATATATACCACTGTAGATTACATTTAAAGGTCACTCAAAATCAAATGACTCTAGCAAGCTTACATATTAAAAGTTATAAACAATGAAATATAAATGTAATTAATATCTAGAATATCTAGAATAACCCAACAAAGCACCCTAAAAACTGGCAGGAGTTCAGCAACCATTGTAATCCCAGCCCTCTGAAAGCAAAGCCAAGTTTTTAAAGATTTACAGGATATATAAAGATGAGGAGAGGGCATATAGATCCTTTGGGAAATGTTGTTCCAGAGGGCAGGCAAAGGAGAAATAATACCCTTAGTTTCATTTAAAAGTTGGTATTCGAAGGGTTTCAAGGACCATGCCTACTGGCACGCTGCTGATTTATGAGTACCATGTTGCTTAAGCCTTCTCTGGTAGTACAGAAAGAGTATGGGATAAGAGCCATTCATGACACTTGCCTTTAGATCTCAAAATCTTGGCTCGCTTTAGAGCAGGGGTGTCAAACTGATTTCATTGGGTGCCACATCAGGGTTCTGTTTGACCTCGGGGGCAGGAGTGGGCATGGCCAGGGTGGGTGTGGCCAGCTCACTGTCATTTGTGTCAGGGGCGCCTGTGGTAGCCTGAGTGCTCTGCCAGTGAAAATGGGCTCCCAGGCTCTGTTTTTGGCTGCCATGGTCTCCTGCAACCCTCTGCCGATGGAAACGGAGCTTGGGAAGGTTGTGCGGACCTCGCAAGCTCTGTTTTCATTGACAGAGGGTTGCAGGAGGCTGGTGCAGCCGAAAATGGAGCTTGGAAGTCCTTCCAGGGTGATTCCATGGGCCAGATCTAAATACCCTGCAGGTTGGATACCCTGTGTGAAGCAGTTACAAGTAACATCTTGTGAAGCATATTATTCATCCACAGAAAATTTGTACCATAATAACGAACTGTTTAGTTAATAGATTTACTCAAAGTTCTTGCTTTGGACTCAGTTTATTTCAGGAAGTTCTTTAAAAAATAAACAAACAATAACTGTACTTTTTAACCAAGTCAGAAGCATAAAGCTCAATACCTAAGTCTATTCTCCTGTGAGTGATTCATAAGTATGCCCAAAGTACATAAATCTTGCAGTTAACCAGCCCGAAGTACTTCTGAAGTACTGATCTCTTTTTCCACATAGATAAAACTGCAAAACATTTCTAGCTTTATGTTTACTTTTGAAAAGCATCAACAGGTGTCCATTTCACACAGAAAAATAATTAGGAGATCCAATTTGGGTCTTTTTACAACCTGGTCTCCTATATGAAATAGCTAAAATAATCATGGCTAGACATCATTGTTCTGATCGTTTCTGCCAACCAAAATGGTTGTTAGAGAAAGGTTAGAACCTTGGAATGTAAAAAAAGGGGGGGCATTTGGGTGGTGGGTTTGTTTGTTTGTTTTTTACATAAAAAGCCACAATACATTCTGCCAGACTACAGATGGCTGTAACAATTAGACATCACTGGCATTCTTAATTTTTGCAAGAATTATTACACAACAACATTAGGGAGATGTGTTCGGGACTGGTTACACTAAAAATATAGTTATGTCAGAGGTAAAAAAAATATATAACTAGTATAAACGTAAGGCGTACATTACAAGTGTAATGCCTATGCAAGTTAACTTCCCATGCGGATTCAAAAAAAGCTTAAGAAAGAGTACATCCAGCTACTAAATTGCAGGACTGTAAATTAGAATGAAAAGGGGGTGGAAGGAACCAGGAAGAAATTACTTCTGGTGTAATTACTTGCTGATTTCTGCCAAGAAATCAACAACACAGATGTGCTCCTGTTGTTACCAAGAGTTGAGCGTAATTTGAGGAAGATTGAAGTGAATCTTATTAAACACCTTTGTGTTTAAAATTGTTAATATTAGGAAGCAGACATCAAAATCTACAGAGCATCTCCTACAGAGCATCTCCTACTGAACTGGAGACATTTTTAAAACACACAGAAGATAATATTAGAAAGAACAAAATAAAAGAAGAATTCAGGCATATTTTCATTGTTCACACAGAATAATCTATGGCAGACATATAGACTATCTCTTCTAATGTTCAAAAGTGTTCATGAACTTGTTTATTTATTTATTTTCTTATAGCAGAGGTCATAACCATTTCCCATTAACTTATTCATGTATAGTAATCATAAAAAGCCAGGAAGGGTTTTTTTTCCCAGGTTAAGAATTTTTCTGGCCTTTTTAGAAACAATACAGAGTGTTGTTGCTTTCAGCAATAGTCCAGTGTCAATGATAATAGAATAAAATACAGTATATTCTTCCTTTTTCTTGGAAGAAGAAACAGGAATGTTCTGGTGTGCTCAAGAGTATGTATGTGTGATCACCATGTCAAGAGCATATGCCCGAAGGACAAATTCCAAGATGTATCCTGAAATGATGAGAAAAGTGATTTAAAAGTCATTCTAATAAACTAAATTGGCTTTTGGAAGAAAAGAGAATGAATAAATCATTTCGTTTCTTAAAAGATAATTATGAATGTCCCCATGCTGCACTTCAAGGAAGTCAATTATAAGTACAGAACTTCCTTGAGCTTTAACTTTTCCGAAAAATGTCCTCTCTGGAGGTTTTATAAGGTACAAGATGTGCTTCTATTTTCCCTTTCAACAAACACAAAAGATAATACGAAGGGGACACAAATTAGCTGATCCACAGGACATATAAGACTTTTTGTGTTAAACTTCAATGTTTAGGAGGAAACTCTCCTGTGGAAAGGAACAAAATAGGCTGAATTTTATTAATATTAAGTTAAAACTAACAAGATGGTCTTGGCTCAGGAAACTTGGGTAGCTTTTTTTTCTTTTTTCTCTCCCTGGAATACATTTTAAGAAAACCCGTGAAGATAACATCTGCAGTGGGGAGTCCAAAGGATACAGTTCCTTTCCAAAAGATGTGTTGAGTTGACCATGTACTCATTTCTTAAAATATTTATTGGGAAGGATTAAGGCTTCATCTTTTCAGGCTTAGCCCAAGAATATTGGTTTGGTTGCAGTAGTTTTTGCCTTAGCCTATTTGGGGCATAGCCAATTTTTTGTCTAAATGGAGTTTTAAATTTTTTAACTATATTTTAATTGATTAGCCATAATTTAATTATTTTAAATTGATTTTTAATTATCTTATGTGTTTTTTAATGGCTGTAC